>LGSN01000763.1:0-38064 GCA_001314375.1 Phytophthora podocarpi | reverse complement strand
GGGGGGGGTAGGCGGATAAGTTATCTTAGACCCAATCAGATTGACGAGGCAGTGGTTTCGACGGCTCTGGAGACTTGATAGTTAGGATAGGATAGTAAAACATTATGGATAGGGAACAGTAGATGTAGAGTGCTTGTGGAAGCTTCTAAAAGCTTGCATCCACTTGAACTGCGGGGGCGGCACTTTGGCTTTGGCGCGCCCTCCCCCAAGCTCCGCCGCTCCTCAATATTGATAGCTGGTAGCCCTTGTTGGTCCCAGCAACCTGAACACAAGGAGCCCATACCCACTAACGGCCAGCTTCGCGCCGAGATTGATCGGTTGAATCAAACGATGGCAGTGCGCACGTGAGTGCCCAAGAACCTGTCCAACTTCAACGACAAAAAGGGAGAAGACTTGCGCGAATGGCTATTCCAGATCGAGAGCGCGTGCCACAAAAATGGTATCCCGATCGAGGACACGAGCACGGGTCTGCCGGGAATCGCCGGGTCTGCCGTGGAAAAATCGGCCACGGGATGGTACCTGCACTGGTCGTCGACGACAAGAAACGAGAAGCCCATGTTGGGGATTTCCGTGCGCATGTGCTCCAACATTTCGAGGCGTCAAACTACCAGGCAGTGCTACATGAGAAACGCCAGCGTATCGAGCAGACTGCGGACATCGAGACTTACAACGGGAAGTACTCTGCGCTCATCTTCCGTGTGGAAAGTATGAATATGATCGACCAGCTACTAAACTACGCCAACGGTCTCAAGCCGCGCACGCGTCACTTCGTCGAATAAGCGCGCGAACGTCACCCCCAACGTGACCAGAAGTCGTCATCGACTAGCTAACCCCAAGGTCATGGCAAACCCTTGAAGGGAATACCTTTTCGCGGGAAAGGTCGCTTCAAGTCGAGGTTGGGAACCAAACGCGCTCAAGGTCGTCTCTGCTTCTTTTGCAAGAAGCTAGGACACATCAAAGCCAACTTCTTCGCCTGGAAGAAGGAACAGGGAAACGAGCGACCACGCCAGTGAAGGAGGGTCCTGGTGTGGCCGAAAGCGTAACTAGAAAATCTAAGTATGAGAATATCAGCCTTAGTTCTGAGTGAAAAACTCCTGGTCTACAAGTCGGATCAATTGTTCTCAGTAAATGGTGAGATCAACATGAGCGGCAAGAGAATTGCTACACGAAGCGTATTGCTGGACTGCGGAGCTACCACAATCTATGTGTCGAACCGCTGGGTCAAGGAGCACCAACTCCAGGCGATGAAGTTCAGTGACAAGAGCATTTGTGTCAAACTTGGAGACAACTAAATCGTGGAGGCGGAGCTTGAAGGTCTGCCTCTCGATATCAGAGTGTCGGGGCTAGATGAATCGTATAAGTGTATCGCCATAGTCTACGCGATGCCCGGTGAGTTCGACGGCATCCATAAAATACCTTTTGTTTTAGGGCATGCAGCCGCAGATTGACTGGAGAGGTCAACGAATCGAAGGACGGAAACGAAGCCTCTGCGCTGGGAACGATCAGGGGAGATGTGTGGGCCGATCGAGGAAGGCGGACCGATGATTGCCTCCGGGGTTCGGAGATCTGTCGAGGCGAAAGGCCTATCGGCGAAAAGACCCGATTCCTGTCGAGGAGCCGCGCTAGAAATGGATGTGATATCCGCAGTTGAACCAGGTCGCAGCGCAGCGCAGAACGTGACTCCAAATGTTGTCCGCGGACAACAAGAGGACGCGTTAGCCAGCAAGCGTTCGGATGCAGAAGACGGTGAGGAGTCGTCGGGACACGAGAGTACTACGCGAGAAGCTGGAGAAAGCAGCAGTACCAGAAAAAAAAAAACACCGTCGCGGAGAAGATGTTCACGATGGGTGTCGATAATGAAACTGGTGTGCAAACCAAATATATCACCCCACTGAAGTTCCTGGGAATCAAGACCAAGTCGATCGACGACTGAGACGTCATGTTGGTTCTGTCGAACGAAACGATCAAACAAGTTGCACGTTCATTGCAACAGCAAGATCAGCCCGATAACGTCGGAAGTGCGAAGGTACAGCGGTACCTGGAAACAGACTGGGACAACTTTCGAACCAATCCTGCATTCCAGCTACCCACGGAGTATAAGGACAACGTGTTCTGTCATGAGCTCCCTGAAGGTTTGCCCGAGAAGCGCGACATCGAAAATCGAATTGACGTGAAGGATCTGAACCTTGCGATGCATCGACAGCTGAGACGCCAGTCACCAGTCCAACAGTGTGAAATAGTGCGCTGGGTCGTGGACATGGTGAAAACGAAGCTCATCCGACCGAGCATCTGTCCTCATGCTTGTCCAACGTTCTGTGTTCGAAAGCCTGGCGGATGGCGGATCGTACACGACTACTGGTACTTGAACACGATACACCAGAGTATCCCGATGACACGGAAAGCAGACATTTTAGACGCCATGTCTAAGGAGTACTGGTTCTCTACGATTGACCTGACGCCCGCGTACTACCAAGTGCGCAGGAGAGGGGAAAAAAATCAAGTTTTCGGGCATTTTAGACGCCGCATGGACTCTGGGAGTATCTTGTACTGCCTATGGGAGTCTGCAATGCGCCGGTGACGATGCATCGCTTGATGTCGAAGTTTTTTCAATGCTTGAAGAGCACGACTTTGTTCTACGACGACATATGGATCTTCACGAAGTACCAGAACATAGAAGGCCACCTGGAGGCGTTGCGCAAGACTCTGTAAATTCTGCGCGATAAGGAGCTTTACGTGAAGATATTCATATGTGGCTTCTGTGCCGATGAAATACCTTGCTTCAGTTAGTTTGTGGGGCGCAACGGCGTACGGATGGACCTGGACAAGGTACACACGATCAAGGGCTGGCCAGTGCCGCGTACACAAGAAGAGCTTCACAGTTTGTTTGGACTTACCGGTTACGCCCAACGTTTCTGCCCGGAGTACGCATCGCTGACAGCAACCATGTTTGGCCTTCTGAAGAAGATGAATAAACGTAACGCCAAGATCCACATCAGTGACGAGCAATTGAAAATCTTCAAGGAGCTCAAGTGACGGTTATGCAATCCACCTGTACTGCACCTCCCAAACGTCCGTCAGCCTATGTATCTGCGTACGGACGCTAGCAAATTTTGTCGTGGAGTGTTGTCCATAGTTGTCGCTGGTGTTGAGCGTCCCATTGCTTAAACCAGCCGGAAGATGACATCATCAGATCTCGACTACCAAACATAACAGCAGAAACTCTTAGCAATCATCCACGCCCTCGCAGCGTTCAGGGTCTACTGCTTGGACACCCCCCCCCCCACCCCACCCCGATTGTCGAAACGGATCACAAGAGGCTTGAGGGTCTGTTTACCCAGAAGATGGCTAACCGTCGACTTGCGCGCTGGTACGACATCCTTGTGGAGTATCAGCCGACGTTCTCGTAGCTCCCAGATGCGAAGAAAAGCATAGCCGACGCCTTAACCCGGAGATCCGACTTGCTACCAGAGACGGAGTTCTTTCGCGACTTGAATGTGACTAGCTTCAATGATATTTTGTTCAGCATAGCGATCAGCGAAGTGACGACAAATTCCGAGCTGGTGACGAGCATCAAGAAGGCGTATGCGAAGGATCGTGAAGTGCAAGCAGTGTTAGCTGCGATCAAGCGACGTACAGCCAACTTGAAATTCAATGTCGAACGGCAACATCAGAAGGAGTATCGATGCCATTTTGAGGCGAACGGGCTGCTCTGGTATCAAACACCAGCGGACGATGTACCACGCGTTGTCGTGCCCAACGACGTCAAGTTGCGACAAACGATTATCAGCGAGTGCCACGATTCCAACTATGCAGGTCATCCGAAAGCGGAACGTACGTACTTGACACTGGCATGACGATGCTATTGGTCAATATGTTAAAGTCAATTCATAAGTACATCGCAGACTGTAAACCGTGCCGATGCAAAACGCCTTGCCTGACCAAATATTCTGGGTTGCTTGAATCATTGAGTATCCCGGACAGCCGGTGGCGAGGAATCTCCATGGACTTCATCACTGATCGGCCGCAGCCCAGGCGTGAAGTCGACTATATTTGGGTCATCGTCGATAGATTGACGAAGCGCTGCCCACGACGAAGGCGGTAAGTGTAATGGGGCCACCGTGTGGCCTCGCCGTTGCCAGGAATTGGCGGATGAAAGAATAAGACTTTCCGGTGTAGGACACANACGACAGTAGAGGCAGGGCCTTTACTACTTAAGACAACAGAGACGCCGGGCGTCTGTTGTGGCTAGTAAGCTAACGCTTCCTCTAACGCTACCGCGCGTGTGACCCCCGTTACAGTAACGGCTGAAGGCGTTGCCTGACTCTTCGTCGATCACATCTGGAAACTACATCGCATTCCAACGAACATCGTCGCAGACCGAGACCAAGTTCGTGTCTGCGTTCTGGCACCACGTCTTCAAGTCCATCGGGACGAATCTGACCATGCTCGTAGCGCACCGCGCACAAGGAGATTGACAAACGGAGCGCATGAACCGTAATCTGGAAGAGTATCAACGCCGCTTCGTAAGTCCGTTGCAGGACGACTGGGATATCTATCTTGCCAACGCTAAGTTTGCTGTCAACTCGACGATCAACTCCAGCACCAAGCTGGTTCCGTTTGAAGCAGATCTGCACTAAACCCGCTCCAACAACTGGCAGCGGATCAGCTTGCCAAAGTATCAAAGAGTAGACGCGGCACAGAGTTCTAGGAGCGTCAAGCGGCGATCCTACTGCGTTGCCGTGAGGCATAGCGCAGGTCCAAGAGTGGCTGTTCGACATCTACAATCGAAATCGCATGGAACAAGCGTTCGAGGAAGGCGACCGTGTATATTTGAGTATCAAGCACTTGGTTCCATAACACACCGGGCTACCCGACTCGACAAATTTCGGCCCGAGGTGGATGGGTCCATACACGGTTGTGAGGGAAGTACACAATCATGCCGACGAACTCAACATCCAAGCTGGCAACAAACTCCATCCAGTGTTCAACACGGGTTCACTCAAACCTTACAAGGACTCAACTCGCTTGTCGCAGCCACACGACGTCATCCTCGCGGATGCCAGCGTCAGTCAACGCGTACAGCGTTTGCTTGGCAAGCGGCGCCACAAGCGACAAACGCAATTTCTTGTGGCTGCGCGGAGTAGCCCACTGGGGAGTCCGTTAAAATCTTGGGGCACGTTTTAGACTTGATTGCGGAGTTTGAAGGCCAACGAAGGTCGAAGTAGAGAAGAAGAGCAAGACAGCAATGAAAGCAGCTCAACGGCTACATGTATTCCGGATGGCATGACTACCTCTGACGAAGCTTCTTCGCGCTTTTCTTCGTATTCTTGATCGACATTGCTTCTTGTCACGCTTCGCCATACACTTGCCCTTTGTTGGTTCTGGTTTTGGTCCCTCCTCGATACGGTAGATGGCCTTGACGCAGTCATTCCACTTGATATCTGTCAACGTTTTGATTCCGCAAGGCGGGGACTCGAATGCTTTGGAGTAGTCGTACGCCATCAATTGAGCACGATACATGCGAACCATGAGAACGAAGCAGTGATCCAGTTGAGACGAGGCAGGTGAACACATTTTGCCGTCCAGGTAGCGTATAGCAATTCTCCCAGATAATTCTCCCCTCTTTTAAGGAAAAGTTGTGAGGTCAGACTTCAAACGGGAGCCTCGTTTGGAACGAAGTCTCCGAACGGAGTTGGCGTGTGACCTGGTGGAATCTCTTTGGGCGTCGTTTACCTTCGGCGGACCGGACGCTACCGTAAATTGAGTTGTTTATCACACCAATCGGATATTCAAGAATACAGAGCGCGTACAGATCCTTCCGAACCNCACCACCGGTTATATATGAAATGGAAGTACCGTTGGGAAACAGAACAGCCAACTGAGAAATGAAGTAGGCGGGTCTATCCGTAGCGCGCGTCACCCACGGTCCTCACTTAGTTTGGACTTGACTCTAACGGGAGTTCACAGTCAAGTCCAAATTAGGTGAGGACCGTGGGTGACGTAGATGTCGGCGTGTCCAGATTCGGTGTGTAGCACTTGGTCCTTCGACAGGTTTCTTCCAAGCGTCTTGTCACCTTCCAGGNGACAGCTGGTCACTGACTGGGTACAGCCGGTACTTCAAGCGACCCTTCGTGCATAGTACATCCGGGTGGTTGTCTTGGTCGGTCGTTAATATCTTGGTCTTTGTATACTTTGCGATCGGTATCCACATGGATGATTCATCGGGAAAGTCACTGTTAATGCTTCCGTTTTGAAACAACACCTCCATTTGGAAGGTGCCTTTCCATTTGGAAGATCACGAGCTCTCTTGGTCGTGAAGTGTCATCGTTTCTAGTCGATTTGGAGAATCCATATACTGGGGACTCTATCCACCCTGAAATCGGGCTTGCGGCTTGACTGGTTTATCAGTCGTTCGCGTGTTGACGCGACAAGGTATTAAGGGACCTCAGTACTGGACTTCTTGTTTTGCAACTTGAGCATAGTTACGGGCGGGATGCATTCCCGGGGCATTTTGCACCTTCAGTTGAGGATAATCCACCGACGGGAGGTCGGCGGTCCAGACGGAGCGCACTCTTCTCAACTTAGAGAGAGTGTTTCCGGACCTGTGATGCCCACATCCCTCAAGCACAATACTCCGCACAATCTGGGTTCCATCTGTCATCATTTGTGTCAGACGCGCACATCACAGCTGCGCATCTCCCAGATGCACCAATCACAGAGCGGTATTTCCAGTCGGGTTCCTGAGAAAAGGTATTACAAAATTTTGCCCAGTCCCAGCGCTAAAACCGTCCCTCTGGTCATGGTCTTTATAGAGAATTTCACCGACGAGCTGACAGACCACGACTAGATGTGGCGCTCACGTTCATTCCGAACGGATATTCACTCCGAACGGCAACCCTGTTAGGCAACAGGCGGAAGTTGTATCTTCTCTCCACCCTGTCTCCCTGGTGGGTCTCAATACATCGAAAGTCGAGAGGAAGCTGTTGCCGTCGAAACGAGATCAAATCTCAATTCCCAGGATCATGGGCAGCCCCCTTCAAAGCAGCAACACTCCAGCGGCAGCTCGAGTCACATCGTCGAGCCCCAAGCAACTCCATCAAGTCACACCTCTAAGGAGGGCGACACTGCGGGCGTGCGAGGCTCCGGTGACCATCTCGATGTCAAGACGCTTGGCAACGATCGCGCAATGGCTGGGTCTGGTATTAATTCCTCGGGCGGGGCCCTTGGCGGTTGCCAGAGTGAACCTACGGTCGACTCCAAGGAGGAGGAAGAAGAAGACGATTCGGAAGACGAGGAACAAACCGTCCTCAGCAAAGAAGAGGATGAGAAATTCGATCAAGATATCCCTGGTGACACCTCCATTCAGAAGACTGCATCCCGTCTTCTCTCTCTGGACGGGGGGCCACTGCTCCAACATGATGCCGTCATTCCTTCGAGTCGAGAGCCGCCAGCGACATCTTCCGCGTTGTCTCCTGGTCGTTATCGGTTGCCGGCAAGGTACAATCCCGGCGATGATGTTCACCCGGTTGGAATAGCAGCTTGGGTCGAGCACACACAGGGTGGTGCGTTTATCCAGAACGGCTACGGGGGAGTAGAGGCCCTTGCACGGTGTGAAGGCCTCACTCCGGAAAACATTTCCGCTCTATACGACCTATTTGGTCAGAGCGATGACGTCTTCGAGCTTGTACTCCGTTCTCGTCCAAGCACTGTGGATGAGCTCACTCTCGAGACTGCGTTGGCTTCCGTGAGCGCGAGGAGTGAGATGGCATCCATCCTGATGGAGTATGATTCCGATCATTTGGCCCAGCGTGGCTTTGGTACGACGTCCATCCTTTGTTGTCTGCTCACGCGCTATAGCTCGAGAGGACCATTCCGAATGGAAAAGAAGCAATTGTTGCTGACGTGTCCAATGTCCGAGCGGGAAACGCCAAGTTACGGCGTGGGTACACATTGCTCGGAGACTACTGGCACTTGGAGCTTCAGCAAGCTCTGCACACCAACACGGTCTCGACACAGCTCTTTCGTGAGGACGTTCGTCGGATCTACCGTGAGCGCGACGAGACCAAACAGGCAGTCTGTGCAGAGATCCTTAGATTCAAGTGGAAGCTGGCCGACGCAGCTGCACACCGCGGCATTCTGGAACGAAAATTGCAGAGACTTCGTCTCAACGCCTTCGCGCTGATGGATTCCTGCACAAGCATGCTGCAGTGTATTTCAATTGAGAGCGCTTGCAAGGTCTTCTGGTCCACCTTCAGAATGACACGGAGCCTCCAACTAACTGGACCACTACCATTTCCATCATGGGTCAGGACGACTTCACTTATCAGTCCCGGCCGTACGTGTCCTCTAGGCGTGATGACAGTGACGATGAGGAGAGTCATCATGATTCTCCTCCTTCTGGGCGTACTTCTTCCAAGTCCATCGACTTTACGCAAGAGCTTCGGTCCGGATCGTCTCGCTCGGACTTGACTGGAGCTGAAATTCGTTCAAATAAACGGTCTTCGCCCAAGTCTACGCGCAAAAAAAGCTCCAGCTCAAGTGCAGTGGCGTTCTTCCGTTTGGGGACCTGCATAATTCAGTTGCCGCGCTCTTAGCCATGCACTGATGTATACAGAGCAAGAGGCGCGTGAAGGTCTCGACGTCGGTGTCGTCTGGAAGTCCATTCGTCAGGACGTGCGCTAGGCAATGCAAACTGGCATCAAGTATTGAGAGGCTCTGGAGTGGATGGGCGAGGACAGCAAGGCCCACGGCTTATTTCACGAATCCGACCTCGTCGAGATGCTGGTCAGTATGATGTGCTGGAATCGTCTGGCTGGGAAAAGTATGTACCGGAGCGTTACTTTCTCGCCGCTGAGGTCCGACTGGATGATCTTCGTGTAGCTGGAGAACAACCTCCATTTTAGAAACCTCAGCTCCGTGAGGACGACATCCAAGCTGAAGTGGCGGTCGACCTTTTGGAGGAGGACCACGAGGACGATGTGGACAACAAGCCCAAAGATGAAGATTACGTGGACGCCCCGCAAGAGTATCATCGTCCTCATCGTTCCAAGCATCGTCGTGGCAGTCGGACGTCTCCAGTTGGAGCAGCTGTGTCCAAGCCGATTCGTGCGATACGACGTTCCCTCTTGGCTGCCAAGCCGTGTGAACAGCTGGCCGTGCCCGAGTTGGTGACCATGGCAGCCCACGGTTCTGCAGACGCTCGGTTTTCCTGATTACTCGCCGAACCCTAAGAACATGAAGTTCCTGAAGGCTTGGTGGGTGGAAAAGGAGTACTTGGCCCTGTCGGAACCAAACCCTGGTTGGACATATTCTCCAAACGGGCCAAATACTTCTTTTTCCATCGTCGTCTGAGTATGAGCGAAGACGCTCAGGACCTCCTGCATGACTACATGGAGTTCGTGCACGACCACCTTCGCGAGCTCTGGGTGGCGGGTACTGACCGACGTTTAACGTATCGACACCTAGCGCCAAGGCGCTCCACTCTAGTCGCATGAAGCGGCATGAGTCGACGAAGAGCCAAGCGGCAACATTCGTCAAGAAGATGAAAGAAGCCGGGGTGCCGGAGTCCTATTTCGAGGAGTCAGGTTGGTGGATCTTTCCGGCCAGACTGTGCTACTGGATTTTGATGGACCCTTCCCTCCTGAATCCGGACACTGGACTGCCACACACGTGAGGCGAGCAACTCAAGCTTGTGGATCGTGATGTACCTGTTCGCACGCAGTGGGCTTCGTGCTCGAATGCCATGGCGTGCGTGGCTCACGACTCGACTCGAGTCAAAGCGCATCCCATCCCAGATAATGAGTGTCGACACGAATCGTCATGTGAGTTTTCGAGTCAGGTCTAATGTCAATCATCTTCCTGCGTAGTTCCATTTTACATTGTGCATGCTTAGCGCAGGAAATTAGCATCCCAGCCATGCATCAAAAAGAAGGTCGTATCCAACTGGGTCGCATCAAACGAGGTGTCTAGAGCAAACATCTGTCGCTCAGCATGTTCGTCCCAGTAACGCTGGTCTGCTTCAGCAACGTACGCTCGAATACTTCGCATGACTGTCTGAACGGGTCGCTCTTGTTGCCCATTGACTTGAGGCTGATACGCGAGCGTGGCTCGCTGCTGGCTTCCCAACATTTTTCTGAACCGAATGAAAACTTCACCCATAAAGCGCGTGGCTAGGTCATGTCGGATCATTGAGCTCGATCCAAACCGTCTGAAAACACATTATTCATATTCTTCTATCACACCGTGAGCTGTAGTCGAGCGCATGGGTTGCACATTACGAATCCCGAAAAGGTGTCCCGAAACAGGAGGAGAATGGTGTTTCCTCGGTCAGACTCTGGCATGTGTGTCATGAAGCCCGTCGATACGATTTCGAACGGACGCCGGGGTGCGATGTTCCCAGGCGAAGGTCCGGCATTCGGAGGCCGTCCCTTGCTACTAGCGCAGTCCACACATTCTTCACTAAACATTCGACATCAGTGTACACTCCTGGCCGATAGAACTCCGGACAGAGTTTCTCATAAGTCCGGGTTACCCCTTGATGTCCGCCTTGATCGTCTTCGTGAGCATAATGGAACATGTCCGGGCGGAGTAAGTTTGGAACCACTAACCTTGGTTCAGATACGACATCGCTAGGTCGATCTCGAGTGGATCGCGAGGCCCGATACAACACTTCTCTCGTGTCCAGAGCTAAATGGTCCGATACCTTGGCGACCTTGCGAAGTCGTCTAGGCGAGAATTGGCCTACTTCCCCTTTCAGAAAGCATTTATCTGGGTTAGGTAACTCTCCTCTTCTTGATGTATCTAGATACGTCGCCATCGCTCTGACTGGTGTTCGAGCGGGTTCATTGGTTCACCAGAATTGGCTTCGTTTCGAAGGCCCGACCGAGTCAGGATGGCCAGCACTTTTGCAGCATGAGTCAGTGGTTCAGCCTCAGGTCTCGCGGAAGTTGTTTCGTTTAGGGCGCCGTCTATTCCGACATCACTGCGCGAATGGACTGCCTCAGTAGCCGCATTTCCGTCTGGGGCAGACATCGTCTTCACCAACTTCTCCGGGATCTTAGATACATGTTCCAGATGTGCAAGTTCTGCTCCATCCTGTACCACCCACGACCCCCCAAGAGCTAAAGTCTTGGATGTCAAGTATTCCACAGCTTGGTTGTAGTCTCGCTTGACGTGTACCAGTTTGGGTGACTCGAACTTCGCTTTCAGAACCTCACATTCGGCCAGACGTCTCTGTAGGTTCGGCTGATTACAATTGATCAGGTCTTGGATTTGCTGAATGACGACCCCCGAATCACCACCGGCTACCAGAGCCTTAATGTTCCGTTCGGATGCCGTAGCCATTTCTTTCAGAAGTCCATGATACTCAACATCGTTTACAGTAACATCGTTTACAATATAACAACGTGCTTCCAAAATGGACCAACCAGGTAGCTGCCATAATATACATCCGCAACTCCCTCATCAAGTCGACGCCTTGGCAGCACCATCGAAACTGAGGACTATGCCGTTGAAATCATCACTTAAGATTTCAACATTGACAACCGGCGGTGCCTTGACACGTCCTTTGGCTGGAATGAGTGATCCTGCAACCTTGTCTAGATGCTCACGTGGCTTGATCCAGCTCTCATGATGGCAGCTAGCCCGTCCTCGTCCCGTTGCATTTTTCGGATTTCAATGTTCCAGTGAGACAAAGCGACTCCCGACGGTACGCACCAGTCACCAGCTGTCTTCGAACGAAGGACCCACTTCAGAACCGAATATCGAGTGTAAATCTTCAAATGAGAGTGTTCGATCAGCGGTCGAAAAACTTGGAACACCCTCACCACTGCGATGACCTCATTTTCCGCAATATGGTAGCGTAATTCGGCATCGTTCAGGACACGACAAGTGAAATGCACTGGCCGGATGATTCCACCATAGAACTGCCCCAACACAGAACTTGCTGCCCATTGGTTTGCGTGCTAGAAAATGGCGAAAAATCGACTCCGATCAGGATGACGTAGCAACGGTGTCGAAACAATCTTCCGTTTCAAGATCTCAAATGCTTCCTATGCCCTGTGCCGGTTCTGTCCGGAACGTACTTGTTCGTTCGTAATATCATACAGAACGACAGTCACCACCGGAAAGTCTTCAATGAACTTATGATAGTAGTTCAGACTTTCGAGAAATGACTGGACACCTTTCAACGTGTTCCGGGAAGGTAAATCCTTCACACCTTTTGCGATCTTTGGTTTTGCACGTATTCCCTCTGCGCTGATCTCATGTGACAGGTACGGAATCACCAGTTTCCCAAACTCGCGTTTGCGTAAGCTCACTGATATACTCCAAAACCAAAGTCTGAACAGGAAAGCGTTCAGATCCTCGCACAACTGATCCCAGGTCTCGGCACCATGAGCGATGTCATCAATATATTAACTTCGTCTCAGAACAGGACCCATTTGAAAAGGCGTAGGGATATTCCGTTTGAACACCGTCATCCGGTCAGTCAGGATCTGGAACAGACTGTTCTGAATTCTCTCGCTCTGAGTCATCTCGTTGAGACAGGTCCAGGCCCAACTATTCAAGCACATCCTGATCCACTTCGCCCCCCCCCCCCTTCTGCGGGCAGTCGCACGAAACCCCATAAACAGTTGTTGATCAAACCAAAGGAGCGTTCTTGAGTTCGAAGGGCATGTGTATTCACTGGAAATGTCCGAATGGACAGAAAAACGCTGAAACCAGCTTTACTAGTTCAGACATCAAAACTGCCCAGAAGCCGCTTGCCATGTCGAGACTCATGAACCACATTGCTCGATCAAAACCGATCATCAATCAGAGGCAGCGTTTTGCTCGATAGCTCGATGAAAGCATTTACGATCCTGTAATCAATACACATTCGGATGTCCACACCATTCTTCTTCAGGACGCTGACGATTGGAGAAGCCCGTGATGAACTGGAATATTCTATCAGACCAGTCTCCAGAAGCTTCTTTAACAATTCGTACACTTTCATCGCCAAGTGTGGTGCGATTGGCCGAGGACGTTGCCCAACCGGTTTCGCATTACCTACTTCCAGATCGCATATCACCCCTCGATCTGCTGCCCGAGCTGCATTTCCATCCCCTAAGAAAAAGTACCGATGATACTACTGAATGGATTTCAGTTTTCGATCGTCGACCGGAGGTGATTTTCCCGGTACACCCACGTCGGCTTTGTCGATGTCACAAGTTGGACTCAGATCCTGTAATTGTGGTAACATTGCCAACTGATCGCGCAAGCAGCTCACCCCCTTCATGGATGTATACCGCTGGTTCCAAATCCAACGCTTCAGCGCACACCATTATACATCTTTCGTACTCCAATTCGAGCTTTCGGATAGGCGTCCCGGGCATCGCCCGAATGGAATAATCTGACAGGTCTTCTTCGTCAAACGTGTTAGACACAGTTATCAGACCATCTACGTCCGAATCGACACTTTCGAGTAGACATTCTCCAGTCTGCGACCATTTACCACATCATTGAAGGGCGTCCGCACCCGTCTTCGGACTTGTGACGATAGGTTCTTCCGAGATGTCTGCACCTCCAGCATCTCCTGTTGGAAACGCGTATGTGTTGTCCTCATCTTAGGGAGAAGCTTTGCTCACAACAATCCCATCCTGATTACCTTCAATCGGTTCGACTGTGTCTTTGGTCGATAGATCCCTGATTAGCTCCTGTGAAGTAGCATTCGCCAACACGTGAGGCCTTTTTGTAATTGCACCAGGTGAACTTTATTCGTTCCAGGCGGAGGTCTTGTTAAGAGTTTGCTCAGCCAGGGGTACACAGGCGCTTGGACACACGGTGGTTCAGCATCACTCAAACTCTGTTCGATCTGTCTCGCACGTTGTCTGACTCGAGCCCAGTGAAGTTCTCGTAGATGAGAGTTGGCCACTCTTGATACCTTCGAAGACATGGACGTACAAACCTCCCGGCCTTCGGGAAGTATCCGAACTCGATGGTCTTGGCAACTTCCGTTCGAGTATCAATGGATAGAGCTCTGGTCGAAATATCCACCACCTTCACTGCAACCGGCCAGGATCTCGCGCCGTAAATGGTGTTTGTCACACTCCTGTTCCCTCGGCTAGCCATACAACTTCACGCCGAAGATTGCTCTATCCGTGCCGAATTCGCACAACTGCATGGTCGCCTGGACGGAGGTGTAATTCCTCTTCTGGTCGTACCGATAGGTCCAAGCCTCGCTCCATGTGGGAGCGCATCCGACCAGACAGCAAGACCGTTTCTTCGTCCGGGAGCTGTACCAATCCTTCTCGAGCGCAGAGCCGCACTTCAGCTGAAAACATGAAATTCATGCCTAACAACACATCCACCTCTTCGCCAATGTTGGCCACACAAAGCTCCTAAATGTAGACCACCCTCGGGTCGAGAGTAACCTTCACTTCAGTACTGGCGGTAATAACCGTCGGGACACCTCCTATACCGGACAGCCGCAGCTGTTTACGAGAGTTCAGTTTGGGTTTGAGCCTACGCGCAAGGTCAAAACGCACCATAGCCACTGATGTTCCGGAGTCCAGTAGGATATCCGTACGACGATTGTTCACCGCACCATGAACCTTCGCGATGTTCCCACTCTCATCTGCTTCGTGACCTTCCCACCATCCATATCGTTCGCCATGTCCCAACCGGAACTCAATTGGGGCATCCCAATCAGGGGACTCTAAACTATGGTGTTCGGAGTATCCCTGACCGAGATGTTCCATCCTGGGTTGTTTTTCAGACAATGGATCATCAGTGGCTTGGATCACGGTCATGCATTGAAAGTTATCTTGATCTTGATGTGTAAACTTGGTGCCAACGTATACTAAGATAAACACTTCTGGGGTTTTGAACCCGACACGTTCTGGATCATCATCCAGCGGGCTTACAGGTTTAACGACATATCCCCAGAATCAGTGTCTTCGTTCAGGTGTTGTTTCAGGATGGGTGCTGGCAAGTCTTTCAGAAGTCCTTGGTGGGTGAGAGACTTTAACGTTTGGAGGCCTTTCCACCGTCACACTTGCCGTAGTGGAATTTCTCAACATGGGCGTATCCTGCAGCGTCGCGTGGGGTGTCCACGTTGGCCACCACGCTCACATATCAGATCCACCTGACAGTCTTCAGTCACATGGGAACCTTCGCCACAGTTATCACAGAACTTCGTCTGGTTCGAACCTCCAAACCTGGGCGATGATGGTCCTATGCGGGAATCTCCGGTTGGAGACCTCCAACGGGAGTTTTTCACAACACAGTAGACGTGACTCGACACTTCCTGTTTCCAGGACCTCGACAGCATCTTGGAAATGCACCTGCTTCTCGTCTTCTGCATCCGACTCTTCATCGCTTTGTGTGTAATACACTCGCCCGGAGAGCTTCGGCCGGAAACGTCGCTGAAGCTGATTGTCCGCATGGAAATCTCGCGCCTCGGACGGTGGCGTATCATAGTCACCGTCTTGTACCATATATATGTGTTGCTTGAGCACGTACTCCACATCCTTGAAACTGTGAATGTGCTGTCCCTGCGGAGTGGTCCGAAGCTGCACGTCAATGAGCTTCTTAATGAACACCTTCAGATGTCGGTCACGCAGCTTGTCCGTCGTATTGAAGTCAATACCCGCTTTATCAGCAATTTTTGCAAACGATAGTAGAACTCACGTGGAGGCTCCGACTTCTTATGCAACATGGTGTAGTAACGCTCGGAGTCCGAAATCTTTGCTTTGCAGTAATTTTACCGAAACGCCTTGAAGAAATTCGACTTACGCTTGGATTTAAACTGTCGCATCCTCAAACGAACTGCTATCAGAGTCGCCCGAACTAGAATTATCATTACTCAAATCAGAACTAGGATCCGAATATGACGGTTCGTCGCGGCGACGAGATGGCTTCCTTGACGGTCTTTTCTGTGTTCTCTTATGGGCTCCGACCTTGCCGAGCTCTTCTTCCTGGGTCCGTTCGGATTGGAGGAATGTATTCCAGACGGAGTTGGCTTCGATTCTCTGGACAGCAATTCGGGCATGACATCAATACTTGCGTTGCTAACCTTAGTAACTTTTTCAGCCGCGTTATTGTTCTTCTTCGTCAGACGAATGGCTTGGATAGTCGCTTGCAGCTGTGCCGCAAAAAGTCCGTCGGCGTTCATCACGTCTCATGATTACACCACTGGATACTGGGAGCAAAGTTGTTTGATGAGATTTCACATGAGGTTGAGTTGCTGTATCAGGTCCGAAGAGTTGATGGGGATCTTGAACTTGCGAAGTGGTTGCGCGAAGGTCGCCCAACTGACCAGCGATGAACTTCTGTATATCCTTGATATTTTGACGTTCCGTTCTCGGTCGACTCGAAGTGCTCCGAATGCCTGTTGCATTGCTTCCAGCCTCTGGGCTTCCTTCAATGAGTGTGCCTGTACTTAAGATTGGTCCTGTCCGAGTTGAACGTTCGCACGCTCGCGTTTCAAACGGACACCTTCAGCTCGAGAGTCCTCCCGGGCTTATGTAGCAGTATAACTCGGCGCGTTATTTCCTTGCGTCGAAACGGGCTCCTACTTCGGCAGCACGGCTTCCACCTGCTCCGAAACCAGCTGGCCTAGTTCTTGTTCAAGTGCAGACCCAACTTCTCCAGCATGGGACCCTGACTGCGCTTCATTCGTGCAACGGCATCTTGTACTTGGTTCATCGTGTTTAGAGCCACTTGCTTAGCTCCTGACTTCCCAGATATCATTGATCGTCCAGAGCGGTGTGAGCGGCTCGAGTAACGAGAGCGTTCGGACGGAGAAAGTGTCCGCGGTTTCGACGTCCACCTGGATAATTGTCGGTTCCTGGAACGGGAGTGACGACTACGATCGTCTTCACTGATATTATACTCAGGGTAATTGGCACTGTCTCGGTGCCTACGTCTTCCTGACGAAGTCCTTGGTCTCCGACTTCTAGCAGCCGTCCGGTCGTATTCTGACATATCGACATCTTCTTGATCGACCGCGGCTGGACCGGTGGAATGACTGTCTGCATGACGTACATGCCCATTACACCTTCGCCTTTAGTGACCCCACCCAGATCCTGCGCGGCCATCACCACTGGTCCAAGGCTGGTGTACGGCATATGCGTCCCAGCACGCTGTCTAACCATCAGCAGTCGGAGCATGAAGGTCGTCATGCTGAAGACCTTCCGCGAGGCCACGAGACTCGAACTGCTCGAAGATCGAGGCCATCTCGCACCTGACGATCATCGCGTTCAATATCGTCTCAAGCTCGAATGGACTCTTATTTTGCCTCTGCTGTCTCGCCAGCAATCATCGTGACGGTGCAAGAAGAACTCACTGACATCTTCGTTCGGAGCCACAAGCTCGGAAAGGTCGCGTAGGTCGACCGCCGAAAAGCCTTCGACCTTACACAGGACCTCCACGCCACCATACCCATCCCGGACAAAACATGCCGGAGTGAGTGTCCGCTGACCAAGCCGGTATTCCAACGAAGAACGTGCTGTCACCTTCTTGGTATCTGGTTTGGCGGGCTCTTCCAGCGTGACGGAGCCGCAGGATCAGTCTCCACGGTAGTCCCGAAGCGCGGCGGAAAGCTTGCATCGCGCATGAAATCCACCACGCTGTCCATCGAGAGTATATGCGAGGAGATGTCGCGGGCAGGAATGTCCAGAGAAGGAACGTCGCGAGCCTTCGTTTCATCTTTATCGTGGCTGTGAACATCGCCACCCGACTCGAATGGGATTGTTGTCGTTGCCGCCATCACTATCGGCATCAGGGGGGTCGCCTCCCACTGGAGGGTCTCCTGGAAGTTGCGTCATGCTGGAGGGCGCGCCGCCAAGAGACGGAGCACTGTCCGCGCTCAATGAAGGCTCACCCGTGAGCAGCGGGCTCGTCAGGATGTTTCGTTGTGGACGACGAGTTTTTAATTTGCGGTTTGATGTGACTTGACCCGATCGGTGGAAGACAGGACGAAGAAAATCTGTGGATTGGAGAAGACGAAGGCCAACGGGATTCTCGTTCAGACTAGATCGGCGCCCAGGATATTTGGACTTGTGGTCGAGTCTGGTCGTGATTCGTCACCTCGGTGGCAAATGCCTCTGTGAAAGATCCTGACCAGAGGGGCGGTTGACACGATGAGGCTTAGGAAAATTCCCCAGCCACACGTCCAGCTGCCTGACCGTACCGACCCAGTGATTTGGTTGACTGACTGGATGAGATTCAGTGTGACGTTTGCGTGCGACACGTGGAGTGACTAGGTGATGGAGATCTTTGGCATCTGGCGCTTGCCTAAGGATGGGCCCACAGCTTTGGAGGTGTACACTCTGGATGAGGCCTCATCCAGGATGGCTGAACTACACTCGGTCCGGACCGCCGACTTCCTTAACAGTGGGTAGCCTATGGTGTAGAAATGCTCGGGGAGAATGTATCCCGGGAAGCAGCCCGCCTTCACTTAGACCAAGACGCATACAAGGTCGACTGAGATCGTCCACACACAGACCATACAAGAACATGCACAAGACCACCTGATCTTCTGCAGTGAAGTTGTCCATGTACAAGCCTTCTGGTGTTGGCCATTCCAAGTGAGACCACCATAAACGGAGTCCACTCTGTGTGAACATGACACCCAAGAAGCTGTACAAAGACCAAGTTGATCAAGCATAATCAAGATATCCAGGATGATGTCCCCAAGAGAACCCAGCGATGCGAGAGGGCGCTTTTTTCTACAAATCCGAGGGAATGTACCCACTGACCGCCGTCGCCAAGTGATGAGTAATCTGCTGAACCGTTCGACATCAGCAGCCACCATACTGAACCCAAGTGAACTCTACGAGCGCAAGGGCAAGGAATGTCGTCATCAACTACTGAGTGACCTGCTGAAACGTCGGTGTCAACACTCAGTTTACTAAAACCAAGTGAAACCAAGATCGAAGTGCAAGGAACACAGAAGAACGCCAAAGAACGTCGAAGAACGAAACCCAAAGCAGGAAGATCAACATAAACAGAGCTCGTTTTGCCAAGAAGTACACAAGTCGCTTCCGCCAAGTGTGGGAAGCGCCCGAGCCGAAGACAAGCTTCCCAGACGACAAGAATTCCTGGGGGTCCGACACGAAGGACCTCTACGGTAGCACCGGAGATACGAGAACCGGTGCTGAACTCTCGTAAGATTCACGTCCGTTTAAACCAGGACCTGTATCTCACGCTCCGGGTCGATACGTTTGTTCAATACCATAAAGGTGCTGACATCTGCCGACGCTGCCGACAGACATAAACATGCTAAAAGGAGGGGTGTCAACTTTAAACTATCACCCTGCTACGCGCTCTGCGCTANCCTGAATATCGTATTATATTTGACTTTTGTATAGTTTGATCATTGTCGGCAGATTTGCACCATTGACTTAACCTCTATATAAACTCCGTTTAAGTACTATCGGCACCTTCATCATATTCTACCATATCCTAGTTGAGGTGTTTGCCTAGTACGAACACCCTATTTTATTTTACCCTGCGATGTTAGGAGGTAGTAGCAGTCACCACTAAGATTTTGATTATCGATTGCAGTGTGTTAGGAAGTGTATTAGTTTGTACAATTCTCCCTCATTGAGGGTGCAGCGCGTGAGTAAGAGTTTATCCATAATTGACCAGAACGTTGAAACGCTAAGTGAGACTGGCGAAAAGACCCACCTCGCAGAGTCTATAAAAATAGTAGCGGCTGCATATTAGCGTAAAACTCTGTTTATATTTGTATTTTGGTTATCTAAGTGAGATCTTCTCCGTGGTCTAACACTCTCAATCTGTAGACCAGTGCTTCATCCAGAGTGGAGTAAATAGGCACGAAATACCCTTCTCCACTTGATTTATGTAGAAACAACTCATCCAGTGAAGTCCGGTCCGCCGAAGGTAAACGTCACCGATAGGGATTGCACAAGGGCATACGCCACGCTGAGTGAACATCCTCATTCAGAGTTTTCTGATATCCTAAGTGAAGGTTGCCCGGGTCTGTCACGGTGTACATCTCCTGGACGAAGAAAGGTGTTCACTCACCTCGTCTCAGTGTACAGGGTCACAGCGTCCGCCATCGGAGGTTGCTGAAGAACCATCAGGGACAGTCTTTGGCTTGTCTAGTCCAACAGCATCACTGCGCGTCTGCTTCTGCAGAGCGTGGTACGCAGTGGCAGATAGGACACCCTCTGCCGTGGCGCATGGCGTTATTAGCGTCGGCGAGTTCATCGCGAAGTGAGTTCGAGTCTTTGCAAAGATATTGCATTGTAGCAGGTTCGACGTACAAGTGGTTACACTACTTATAACCGAACCAAAAAGGCTTTTGTTAGAAGTTAGGGCCTGCTATATTTAGACGAATGACTGGTCCGCATGCCTTTAGGTATCTCATTCGTAGAAAGCAGCATCTTTCTACCAATTGGGGTCATAGGATGCTGTCGACCAACCGTCGGCAGGCCTCTATTACATACCGGTAGTATAGTATTTAGGACGTAAACCCAATAAAAATGCAATTCTCAAGTTCACATAAAATGTTAATTAATGTCTTTATTTTAGCTTTAATTATACTTGCGGGTGTGAGTATAATAAAGTTGAGTCTAAGGAACCTATGCTTCCTTATACATGTGTGTCAACGTGTAAGCTTTAGTAGTGGGCCAGATTGCAGCAAAAGCCACTGCGTACAATCCGCTTTCCAGTGCTGAAGAATGCTCCTAATCGTCTTGCCCGTGTCAGCATTCGTGCCTAGAACTTGGTAGGCCATGGTGTTTTTCTTGCGAAACGCTAGCCCGCCCTCTTTAAACCCATAATACACCTGGATCAGCTGTGTTTGGCTCTCAGGAAAGCAAGTATTGTCGTTGTCAGGGTAGTTGTGCAGGTAAGTCTCCACTGTTCGGCGAAATTGAGGATTCATGCGGTCGCGCAAAATGCAAAGATCGAGCAGGTTGCCAAGCCCATATGCCACACCATAAATCAACTAAAATCTCGACGTTACCAGCTTCTCCAAGTACGTCTTCTCGGCAGTTGAAAGGGACTTGCTGAAATTAAAGCGCAAGATCAAATTCCTGAAAGCTTGAACACTTTTGATAATGGCACTGCATCCCTCTGTAAGGTCACAATATATTCATCAATCGGAGTGAGAATCGGTGGATACTTTCATGTTTGACACGAACTCAGGGGACGATAAAAATGTCTTGATTTTTTCTGTGACTTCACGATTTTGAGGATTGCCAGTGATGAAGTCACGGTCAGCTACAATTCTTGTTAGAATTGAATCTGAGGCTTGAATTGACTTCATATATGCCAGCAAACTACCCCATCGCGTTGTAGCAGGGGAATCAAGGATGACAACACCGGTAACTTCTTGTGGACTTGGGAGCTTGGCTTGTTCCAGGGGGTGGCTCTTAAAAAGGTTTACGTGTTCGTTGCACTTTTCAGCAAATTTACGTAAGTGTTCAAAGGGATAGCCTTCATGATATATTTTTTTCGAAGACCGCGTTCGGTTTTAGTAGCTCCAAATACGGCTTTCACAAGTCGATACAACCCATGCGAAGCACATCCGTGAAAGAATATTGTCGGAAACGCACGCTCAAGAAGCGACCAAACAAGTTTGTTTGCGAAAGTGTTGTCTGCGATAGCCCTGCACGCATTCGGCCCAAGCCTCTTCATGACGCGTGCTATATCCCCCCCCCCCCCAAGTCATTCGGCTGTATGTGGCTGGGCTTCAGTGGCAACAGACTCAATAAATAGTGAACGTTCAGGCAATACACCCATGTGGTTCACGATCCTCTCGCGATGGATATTGGACCAACTGTCCGAAGTGACGCACACAGGCCGGTTCGGTTTCAGCAAAATTTGATCAACCTCGCGTTTTACATCCGTAAAAGACAAGTTTAGTAAACCGTCACTTAATTCATTTCCGGTTGGTAGCTTGACCCCATCTCAACACAAATCGAACGCTTGTTGGAGGTATGGGTCTTCGAGGCTTTGACATGAAGTACCATTGACGTAGAAGTGCATCGCTACGGCTATTTGAACGCGCTTGTTCGGCTCTGCTATCAAACTGGGAACTGCAAACTGACGAATAGAGGTTTGTGTCGGTGATGATATGTTGGTTAGAGTTGAAGTGGGGTCTCAGCACAAGGAGGATGTTGCAATTTGGCCTTCTTTTTCCAGCTTTTCTAGCCTGCTTTACGGTCATCTCAGCGCTGTACCAACCCGGACGATGATTGACTGCTAGATTCAGTATAGCTTGAATCAAAGGCGTGCAGGTTGTTAGGTGGCCGATGACGGACTTGACCTTGTGATGGTGGCGAACAGTAGTTCTTACGGTTCTTACAATTTGAGTGATTTGGCTTGGAGCGGTTCTGTGGTTCGACGGTATTGGTAAAAACAGTCATGTACAGGATGACCAGATTTCTTGCTTTGACGAGGCTCACTGAACTACCCGGCCGTGCGTGGTCTTGGCCATTTCGAGGTGGGGGCTCTTTTTTAATGTTCATTGGTTCTCAGTAGGGTCGTAGGCGGATGCGGAAAGTATAGAAATGCAAGGAATAGCCTCGTACATGTCGGGGGTTGCATAGTGAAGTCTAAAATGAAAGGTTCGTGATGCGAGTACTTTAAGTAAGAGCGATTTCTGCTCATTCGAGGGTTTCTTCTTTTATAATAAACAACAATACAAGAAGCTGGAATATAAGAAGCTGTGCCATCCCCGTTACAGCCTCGCTCATCTTGCACCAAGTCAATGGGGCCGCTTAAAGCTGGCATGGCGAAATTCAGAGCCAGCGCGCGGGGGAGGAAGACGGCAGACCGCTCTGCGCTTTGCCAGCACATACACGAAGTCCGTCTAGCGGACCGCAGGGCCCTACTAACACCCTAGCGAGCAAATCAACACGAGTTGCTACCGAATCCCAAAGCCGATGAGGGAGGGCAACATGCGCCGAGCGCTCAAACAGACGAGCCCATTGCATCAAGAAGGTAGGACAGAACCTGTACATTCTAACGGGCAAGTATGACACTCCAGAGAAGGAAGAACGTCCAGAGCAAACACCACCTAAGCAAAACCATGTTGTAGTGCGTCATCGCACAATCGAGGGACAAATGGGATGATCCGGTCCGTAGTGTGGCCAGGTGTTGCGCAGCGAGCCAGCGTGAACCGGACTGGTGGTATTGTAGAGCTGAATCCATTTACCATGACGCGCGAGATATCGAGGAAGATGCTGGTTGACGACGTAATCCCGGCCATTCTGGTATCGCGCAGTTCATATTTCGTCCAACTTCAATTATTTTAGCTGTACTGGCGCTACAACCACGCCGTCAGCTCTTTTCTGTTATTCAAACTCGCCATCTAGGAGTAACAAGGAGAGGAGCCTCAGCACACTAATATTGCATTTCGAAGGTATGCGCTATTTTTGTTAAGGACGAGGATGCTAGCTAGGCTTTTTGGATAGCCGTGCGACCTATAATGTCCAGGATACGTCAAGGATATCATGGACCAAATATCAGGATGTAATTTACGCTGATAATTTATGGTAAAACATTTTTGTGCTTTATGTAAAAAGCGAAATTTAAAAGAAAAAAAAGCTGATGGAGCCGACGTGTAGGCGTGGTGTCGTATGCTGCATACTCATGATATGAATTACACACGTGGCGAATTGTCCTGAATGGGTGATGGGCACTGGGGATCTAATCAGGACCGTTCGCTCCGCAACAAGCTCGTGCTGACGTGTTATCGTGGGTTTCGTGGCGACTCTTTCCCAGAACCAAGTTCGCACAGTAAGTGCCAATTGTACTGTCATTCTGCATTTTTTATTATATGACGGCTATCTTTCTGTAAATGACACGAGTCGTGTACTAGTTGCAATATGTGACCTGGGGCTTCACCAGGAGGTTAGCCAGGGTAATACGTCTACCTAAAACGATTGATATCACATGAAACGAGTACTGTTACGCATTAACTAGAGCGTGTATCGAAATGAATTAAGACCTGTATCTGCGTAGACGCTCTCTATGTCTTCGTCTAGCATTATTTGCGGGAAGTTCACCACAAACATGCCGCCACCACTATCTTCTGGGCCAATTAAACCAACACTACAACTCTAGATGCCTTCAACAGTTTATATTTCTTTAGACGGATTCATTTTCCGAGGCCACGACCATGGCATCCATTCACGCAGCTGTATCGGCGGCGCCATCCCTGTAGATCATCAGGACCGAATATCACGGATCAGTCATCTCTCGCTCACTTCGACTCTCGCAGTTGAGCGTTTCATCTAGCAACGTTGTCGATATCCTTCACAACAAGATGACTGCTCGTTTCCTCATAGTAGACCGCACGATAGTGTTCCATGCAGTTCAGCTTGAATGATATCGATGCTGTTTCTTTCCTTCTAGAGGTCTTTCGTTCTCAGACCTGCTATCCACGCCAGCCATGTCTTCATCGCCACTCTCCTTCGAATATTGGGCTGTCAATTCTTATGTTTTCTTCTTATTCTTCTTTTATGCCGTCCGCGCTATCAAATCTTGCTCTGGCGTTTCAATGTTCTCGGCGGGATCAATTCTAGAAATAAGTTGCGAAAAGGGACGGCGGTCGACAGTCAGGCACGAGGGCCGGTATGGGGAGCGGGTAGGGGGAGCGGATGCAAATCATAGGGAGATGGATTGGGTATTTAATATTAATGGGACTGTCTAAGGAGTCATTTGCAGAAAAAGACCAGATCAATATTTTTGTACAGTGGTTTAGGCTTTAAAATCTTCAACGTCGCTGTAGACGAACACATCTTAATGACAGCGTAAATGCACCAAAGGCTAGAACGCAGGATACCAGATTACCACGATTAATAGCTGGTTAGACTATACCGATTTAAGACACATGTAAAACAGCGGCATAGCCAAACGAATGGTGAACGTTGGGCAAGTCTGTTGCTTTCACTTTAACCATGCTCCTTATACCTTTCATTCCGGCAATTGAGCTCAGCCTCACACCTCTTTCAACTCCCCCACTCTCCACCCCTCGCCGCTGCAATGGAAGCTCGTGGCGATCCGCGCACCTCCAATTCTGAAGTCATCGTGGAGGTCTTTGTCATCCCGCCGCCACCTGAAAAATCGTTCCCGTCCGAGGCTGCCGCGCTTGCAGCTGCCCATCGCTGGACGAAAGACCACATCTTCACCATGACCAAGCGCCGCGCGTTCTACACTGACGAGGCGAGGACTATCGTCTGGAAGTGAGGCTTGGACTTTGACCATACAGGCGCGCCGAAGCAGACGCAGCGCCTTGCTGATGGAGATCGAGTGCGTCCCATGCGAGGCTCCTAGCGAATGGGGTGCAAGATGAAGCTCGTCCTCAAAGCTGTATCCCAGGCGGATCCGCATGGACCATGGGAGATTGTCCACACGCGGTACGGCAGTCGACTTCACCCAACTCGTATGCCATCCCAAAGGACATTGCCAACACCAAAAACGCGGTGAGACGTCGTGAATTGTCAACTCAGACCGTGATGGAGGCATTTTTTTTCAAGCCTGACCAGCCAGGGCTTCTTTTTGCGCTACGCTGTGAATGAAGAAACGCAGGAACTACGCTACCTTTTCTGGGCCCATCCAAGAACAGCTGGCTGGTACCGTCGGCACCACGATGTTCTCGTCATGGATTGTACGTACAAAACCAACAAGTACAAGTTTCCGTTGCTGAACATCATCTCGGTGACAGGATTCAATACTGCCCTGCCGGTGGCCCAGTGCTGGCTACCAGGTGAAAAGGAGGAAGATTACGTGTGGGCTCTGAACATGCTGCGCCTCTTCATGATTGAAAAGGACATGACTATGCCGGGGGTAATCCTTACCGCTCGCGAACAAGTGTGTATGAACGCAGTCGACCGAGTGTTCGACAGCATACATGCCATGGTGTGTCGCTGGCACATGAACAAGAACGTCGAAACGATGGGGCGAAAGCATCTTGGACAGGTTTCTGTCGTCGACCCTTTCACGGGTCTTACCCGAAAGGAAAACACGTGGGAGACAGACGCATTCATGGCGTCGTTCTTCATGGCTGTGGACGCGAAGAGAGAGACTGAATTTGAGACCGTACGCCCTTCTCTGAAATCTCACAGCTTGTACTTGGCTGCCTACCTTGACACGAACTGGTGGAATTACAAGGAGAGGATTATGAAGGCGTGGACTGACAGCTATCCGCATTGTGGAGTCCGGGATACATCTATTGTTGAAGACACACATGCTAAATGCAAGACGTGGCTTCGCAGCAGTCGTGGAGATCTGTTCACTGTGTACAAGAGTATTCTACCATGGTGGGAAGGCGCCGTGTCGGACACTAGACTGCTGTCACCACGCAATGCTGTCATCACACATTTCCTCTTGCAGCCAAGCCACAATTCTGCTGTGGTGCGGGTTATCAGTGTTTACGCACTGACGGCAACGGAGACATTGTGGCGGGATGCGTTCAAGATCGTTTTCAACAGACTACAACGCGATGTATGCTATGGTTGCTTCCGCGTAGTGCATGGGCGGCCGTACTTACACGAACTTATTACAATCATTGAGTCTAATCGACGAAATCAGCTTCTGCCCCAACATTACGCTAAGCACTGGTGGATCAATCGGTTCCTACCAGAGAGCAGTCTTCACAGAGTGCTTGAACCTGCAACGATTCATGCATCAACTCGTTCAAATCGCAGGAGGGTACACCAGTCCGGGGCGGGTATTGCCTGCACACGACGCGAGTCAACGTTCAGCGAAAGGATGGACCTGAACCACCCTGCAACACCTCCGGCTTCGGCTAAACGGCTGGCTACGGACAGCAATGTTCTTGTGCTTCCGCCAGTTAGTTCTCTCAGCGCGACACCCGACGACAGCCCTGCTTATCAGCAGCACTTCGCCCCTCCATGATCTTCGGGGTACGCTGGATGGAGTGTGTGAGCAGATTGATGGCCTACCGTATTTGGTTTTGCGTTTACCGTGCATTAATAACAATGATATTTTTTCTGATTTCAACTTCAACTTCAACATTTAGCAAAAAGGGGGTTAAGTTGAAATGGCGTCCAACCTTGTATTCAACTTTGGTGTTGACTGAAGACAATTCACTTTTCTTAAGCCTACAGGTTCTTGTGTGGGCGCGAAATGTGAGTTCGATAGGAGCTCGAATTGGTATATCCCTTCCAACACACATTACAGACTCGAATCTTACCTGCACTGTTTTCGTTCTTGCGTTTGTTCCTGTTTTCTTGTCCCTTGGGGTTCTTGATGCAATAGAACCGGTGCGATCCCATTCGCCCGCGCTCGAGTATATTCAGGCCGCAGAACTGGCAATTGTAGGTCTTCGGCAGAACGCTGGTCACGATGTCAGGCTCCCACTTCATTTTCGCGTACGTCAGGTGGCTGTGAATTCGATAATTCACCGCATCGTAGGGCATTCCATTATGAATAAGATTACCACAGAATATGATCTCAAACCCCACCGGAATGTGCACCTCATGGGCCTTGGAGTCGTCACGAACATCGTAGCAGCCTTCGTAAACCCCCAAGCTTGTGCCTGGTTGCAGTGCTAGCACCATGCTGGCTGGGATGCGATGAGCGCGCCCTCTTGCTGCGCCACGAACCACACGAGTCGTGTAGTCATGGTGAGCCCCCTGCTCCTTTCCGCCTGGAATCGACCGCAGGAAAGAGAATTCACGCGGGATCCATCCAGGATCCATGCTTGCGGTGCACACACGAAGTGCGCGACGGAGTTCGTTGATTGCTCCCGACGACTAGTGTGGCTGCACACGCGACTGGGCCCTGAACTTGTCATCGTGCTTCCCACCAACTTCCTCGAATACGGACGCATAGTCTCGGTCCTCGGCTTGCTTCAGAGCGCTGCCAAGATGTCATTGTGCAAACCCAAGTACACGACCTGGTAGCCTCGGGTAGGGAATGCGGTTGGACACCATTGCTGAAGTGAGCCGTGAATGCTCACTTGAGACAGAAACGTCTGGAAATATATAGAGTTTTGTATAGGGCGATGAGACGGGAATACAGTTTTGAGACGGAAATGCCCCGCTTGTATATAGAGTTTTGTATGTGACTCTTACTGAAGTACGTGCGTTCAGCAGCCAGAACAGGTCAGTCTTATGTTCAAGCTGATCGCGTTATGCAAATGGCCTGTTGCAAATGGCCCTCCTTAGACAGTCCCTTATTAATACGCCTTCACATAACCAGCCCATCTCCCTTAGATTTGCACCCGCTACACTACCCGCTCCCCGCCTGTTAAGTCGTAATAAAAACGCCTTTTAACACTGACTGACCGGGAAATCCCTTCCAGAAACCACTGTTTTTCGTAACATGGTCAAAAATGAAATCTACAAATATTGGATTGATGCTGCACGTATTCGGACTCTCGGACTCTTCCGATCGAGTTATCAAAAAATGATGATATTGATGTCCTCTGAGTCGTTCTCAAACGCAAGTTATCGGAGCTCCAACGTTGGTTCCGTCGCTTATGCGGGCAAGTTGGTTTCGCTTTTTGGTATGCTCCTGCTCGCGGTCTATTCGTTTAGAATCGTGTGATATCCTGTGACAACGCACTTGCCCTGCTTCAGTACGATTGCAGGTAATATTGGCGACGCTGGGCTGGGACTCGTTTCGAAGATTGGTACGGCTTTCTCAGTCAGTCAGTGTTAAGGCGTATTAAAAATTAAAATTTTCTTCCTGGCATTTGGTTCAGGATATCCTGGACATATCCTAGACATTAATTCGCTCGGCTATGCAAACAATCTGCGTAGTAGGTTTTCGTTTTTATATTCAGTCGTTTAGTTCCGAATTGAGGTACAATAGTAATTTAATACTGTGTTGGGGGACTTCTGCTTTGAAGATTTGGGTGTCACGACATCCATTCCAGGGTCTCTGTAATTCCAACGATCATTTCGTATCATTTTCGGTGGGACTAACACGATTCCCATTCTGGAACGGAATTTCACATTCACTAGTTTTTGAGGACGTGACCAAACGATCGGTTACGTCGTTCAGGACAGTGGGTCCTGTATTTCCCAAACCGAAATGGGGTTCACGGGCTTTGATACAAATACCAGTACAATTCTGACACGCCAGAAAAATGAGTCTTTTGTTCTTTTGCAGGACATGTGGTCCGTCGCAGAATTTCACTGCATGGACGGCGCACACACAGGCAATTTGGAGGACTTGAAGCGAAAAGCGATGCAGATACGTGACGACACCGTGTGGGCTAACTCTCGCATGGCCTACGTAAACTCCTACTGTCGCTTCATCATGTGAGTATTTCTCCATAATCCTGTCAGCGTTTGCTGAAGGCGTCGGCGTCGTGCCAGAGCGGCACCAGTCACCTACGACGACCTGAATGATGCATCTACTTCTGGGATGGGTGATTTCGCCGAATTCATCCAACTGTGTATATTCAGAATGCTCTCCTGCTCGACCGCGGGAGCTGCAGCGTCGCAGCAATGCCAAAAAGCTCCTACCACCCTTGTGTTTGGTGGAGAGACTAACACGCCCGATTTGGGCGTGTAACCATGTACCTCCACACACCCCACCACCACCTCCCCCACCCCACCCACTCTTGCAACACTAGCAGTAAAAAAATTTACTGCCAGACTGTAGAGGTGGATATTTGTGTTTACAAGGCGTATTCTTCATGCGTATATGTGCCTATCATCATCACATAAGCGAAGAGATGAAGAAGATGTTAGTTAATCCATCCAGCCCGAAGCCTCCCCCGTTAGCGAAACCCTAGCGGCACAATCGTGTCCATTGCGGAAGGGTTACTTTACAAGCAGCAAGATACTTTATCATGTATACCACCCATTACCTATCCATTTCTAGTGCCGAAGTCGGCTGGACCCAAATCCAGACATTATATCAACTGTTAACGTGTAGCGTCAGCGCATAGACAGAGATGCGACGTGATATTGACACCCACCTATTTACAGAGACACTGATATTTGTTTTGAAAAATAAAAGCTAATGACAGCTGTAAAATCACTATACTCGATTCAATATATTTTCTGAGACAGCAGCAGCTGTCGACACGACATCACTACACGCGACAAGACTTGCTGGGCAAGTGCGTGCTATGTCGTTCGAGGCCTTCATCAGGAGACTCCGTGCAGTCTTCGTCTAGACCGTCCTTCCGTAGTCGTACTCAATTATTGCGCTTGAAATTTCCTGTCAGTATCAGCGTCCCGTTCCTCCAGCATATATGCCAAATGTTGAAGCATGTCGTCGCTTCTCCGCCGTATGTATGCTTCACTTTGTTACATAGGAATACTCGTGCTGATTTGGTTGTACCGGATCCATCCAACACGCTGTCACAATAGAATGCTGTGTTGCCACCACTGATTTACTCCTTCAGGACAGAACACACCTTGCACGCTCTTTGCCTTCACTTCGTACTGCCCTCAGTGTTACCCTTTCGCATATCTTCGGTGAGATCAGGAACATGAGCTGTAGCTGCGTCGCTCGCTTTGCACTTGGTCGGCGTTCCTTGGAGATCCTGTGTACTGCGCACTATGTCCCAGTCCTTCTCTTCGACTTGACGAGCCGATATGCAACTGCTTGAGGAAATCAATGTGTGAGACCTTGCATTTGTTCTGGGTCGCCCGAGCAAGGTTGAACACGATAAACGCGTCTATAATTGCGAGGTCAACAAAGTCTAGAAAGAGGCGCTTGTAGTATTTCTTGTACTGCAGTGCGAGTTGGAGAGAGTACCTGCAAATAGCATGTACCGTACACGATAAGTGGCCAGATATCTTGCATATACACGATAGTCGAACTCGCCTTTGAAGCCGTAATTGGTCGTGTACATCTACACCGCCCATGTATATCTAGTAATCTTTGAGAACTTCTGGGCGCGCCACCTCTGCTTGATCACCTGTCTTCTCTCGTCGAACAACGCGACCCATTTCAATGCTGCCACTGGTACACAGCATACGCACTGGGCGGTTGTCCCGCCAATGCAGCATCTTGAGGTCTGACACCATGGTGGATTCAGCAATCGTGGTGGTATCACCTTCAATTTCGGCAGGATGTGTCTTTTTCTTCTTCTCAATGACGGACTTGCACAGACCAAGCCGCCGGGTTACCACCGTCCCAATATTGTAGAACTCACGCGTCAATAGTTGCATTGCGAGAGGACTGATGTGTAGTAGCGATCCATTACTATGAGCCGCATGTGCTGAGGTGTCGTTGTCGCCAAAGGCACGCTGGAGGTTGCGAGCGACTGCAGCAGGTCTGGTCTTGGCGTCTAGCATCTCCTGCCCTTGGCTCGTCGTGCACTTTCCAAGATAAGGGTCAAACCTGTGCCAGACACGATAGAATAGTTAGCTACCTGTATTGGACACGATAATATAACTTTTCGGCCAAAACAAAATCGAGCATGCCCGGTGCCATGCTCGATCACTCACCGAATGCAGTACGCTGTTCTCGAGCAGTTCAGAATTACGTGTTTTGTGCCGCCCTTGTGGGGGTTTACCTTCATGTAAACTCTCATCCGATTGATTGTGGACCGAGGCGATAGCATAGTTTCGTCAAAAGCCATGATACATGGAGGGACATACCCAGCGTGGAGCCGTTCCTACAGAGTGTCGATCATGGGCCGAAGCTTCTAAGTGTCATCCATGGCAGCTTGGGGGTCTGCATTGCTGCTGCAGTGGAGATTGCGTGAGACATAGGCAAAACGATCTCATGTCATAAAGCACCCAAAACATCCACGTGGAATGGTGCCTTGATCTGCAGTTTTCCCATGGTTTTTTTTTTTCCTTGTTTGGGCAAATTGTCCGAGCTATGAGCAGCCCAATAAACACGCACAGATGTCTTGGCGTGACGTCGGACAATTTCTGAATCTTTTGTCAAATCTGCGCCTTTGTTTGTGCTTGATAGTTTATTTTTACTACTTGTTTCGCGTATTGACCGTCTCCACGATCATCCAGCATCTCGAGGAAGTATCTGTTGATAGCGTCAGCGATATCTTGCCAATCACACGGAGTCATGAAGTAAAAGAAAGTCCCAGAAGGCGTGGCTGCAGCTTGCAGCGCATCATCAGTTGGTCCGTAGGGTCATTGCACAATCCGGGATAGTCCTGGAAGGCAGCGTTGGAATCGCGTGCTTCGTAGGGACCATCCATGTATGAGTATGGCACACGCATTGCAGGCTCTGTCCACCCGTTCTCCCCAATATCATCAAGGACTATTTTGCCGATTGCATTCAACGTGTTGTTCCACACCTCCAACTACTGCAAGGAGCGATTCATACGAATAGCATGTTCGGCTGGACTACAACACTGCCGTCGGATTCATCATCAGGTTCGTCAATCTATTTACAGCTGTCTCCACCACCAAGATCGTCATCATTCTCTTCGTCTGAATCGAGCACCGTGAAGTCGCCTGGATTGTCGTCGCATTGCTTGGTGTTTACTTCTGCCGAACAGCATTGTATATAAATGATTAAAATCATATTTGTTCTCCATATCATGTATATATATGTTAGATTTACCCAAATCAGGATCAATATTCAATACGTATGCTTCATTCTCCAGTCCGTCGGATACGTTGCTACTGTCGCACGTTTCAACTGGCGTATGGCTTTCGAGATCCGCTTCTTCATTGTCGTACTGAGCCGCAACAAATTCAGACGTCGAATTGCGTTGGATATTCTCGGATTCAGTTCCTAGCCATTAGATACGATAATTTATACATAGTAAGATTTCTTCTCCCGATTACTGTACGCAAAGACACATACTATCCGATACAGCAGCAGCTAATGTACCGGATACTACAATCGAACAATCATGATCGTCTGGCGGCGAACCACCCGACATGCGGATTACTGGGGTCTGTATAAGACACGATATGTAGTGAGAACAGAGTGTTCCGGACAGGACAGATTGCATACAAGATAGACAAGCCACGATGGAGCCTATCTCATACCTGTGGCAGCGTTCTGGTTCGTTGCTCTTGATTGAGGCGATTTCGTCGTCGTCGAATCTCCTTGGCAGCTTCCTTACTGTCGCTGAAGTTCCTCTGCAAAACCACCCAACGCGAGACATTCAAAAGCAGCACGCACATCAACAAACCTACACTCGCTGAGGTCGATCCGGTCGAGATACTTCATCAGCTCCTCTTCACCGATAAAGTAGTATTTGCCTCGCACGTCTTTCATTGTCCTTCCTGGTTGGATGTACGTGAAGTCGTTAGATAACCTCGTCAGGCGCTTGGACGTCCAGCCGCGCTTCTTCAGTCCAGCCCAGCGGGCGCGGAATACCATGTTTTCTATTTCTGGAGATTCTCGAAATGGAGACCGACCAATGGGCTGGGTTTTTCGCCTCTAATAGTTTATAAGATCGATTTGAAAACTAGAGAAGATTTTTTTAAATTATTTTTACCAAATTCGTGGTTGCGTCTATGAACAGGGGTTTGCTGCTGAGATCTACCCCTATTCGACTTGAACTTTGTACAATTCTTAAGTATATATTCGCTATCGTGTCTAATGCAGGATAATATTTTTGTTCACTAAAACAGACTTTCAGGTTTGAGGGGTTAATAAGTTGAGTCTCTATTGCCCGACTTCGTATTATCGTATTTGAGATCTCATACTTCATACCACAAATTCTTGAAGTTGTAGTGTTGCAATATGGACACGAAATGTACATGTACCGACGAATTTATGTACGCTTTGAAATGCAGGAATTTCACTGAAAGTGAGGCTGCTGCAGCATACTAAATAATAGTGTTTTCATCAAATACTCCAGTTTGGTTGGTAAATACTCATAGTTTTATTTTATTTGCTGTCAGCACTAGCGTTAAGTCAGTAAAAATGAGCAACTAGCATAGCTATCACAAGATACAACCAAACCAGTTCGATCAGCATTAAAACTTGGTCTACACCGAGTTCAGACATTTCTCCTGCACCTCACTGCCAAACTGTTTTTGCCTTCGCTGCTGCGTCCTCCATTTCTGATTCATGATTTTTCGTTAGACAAAATTTGTGTTTTGAGAGGAGGTGTACAACATGCTGTCTTACGTTTGGCCAGCAACGAAATTTGACGACCCCATGTTTATTTTAGTTTCACTATGAGGATCGATTGTTTAATCATCCCGGTTTTTGATGGGGAATGCGTCCCCCTCACTTTCTTCTCCACCATGCGTTCGCACTATCAAGAAGCTCGCGTCCCCGCCATTCCAGTACAACAGCCTACGTCAAGCCCTTCCGCTGCGTCGCACACTGACAAACTAGCGGTAACGACAGCACTAAGTCACGGCGTTTACCCTCCACGCAAGACGCTCAGGTAACTGGCCAACAACTGAGTGCAGAGAGAGTGCAACGTGCCTGTACCTCGTCACGAACGCAAACGGCCTACAACAGCTATCAACGCAGTGTCGCGGCCTGGATCCGCACAACACAAACAGAACCCGGTCGTTTCTTCGATTGCAATGGCGCCATCAACGTGAACGTGTTCACACCAAAAGACTTCGAAGCATTTTTGCTGTCCAAAATGAACACTAGTGAGCACGCTGTCAAGGTCACCACTCTCGGAGGGTACAGGAGTGCCATCAAAGACATATACATGCAGCAGCGACTGCCACTCCCTGCAGAGTATGCTGGCGACATGAAAACTTTCTTCGCCAGACTGAAGAGGATCGATGCAACCCGGAACCAGGCCGGCCCTGGAGAGGCTAAGATGGCAGGCAAAATGAATTTGCCCTACTCAGTGTATCAGCACGCATGCAAGCACATGCTGCTGCTTTCTGATGGGGGGGGGTTGCTCATCTCTTCCTCACGTTGCAATGGAACTTGACGTGCCGGTCGCAGTCCGTAGAACTATTCACTCGGGCCATTTTAGCAACGAGGACGACAGCGTCGGGATCATGTTTCATAAGAGCAAAGCCAATCAAGATGGCAATGGGCCTACAGATCCTCGACATGTGTATGCCGACCAATTGTCACCTTGGACGTGCTGGATCACTGCACTTGGTTTGTATTGAGCTTGCTGCCCGCGACGGGGAGTGGGGCCTCTCTTTCCTGGGTCGCTACAACGGAATCGATTTCGTAAGGCATTTGCGAAGGCGTTGGACCAATAAGGCGATGAGAAGAACTACGGAACGCATTCGATTAGGAAGGGTGTGGCGACATACGCTTGCAATGGTAGTACTGGTGGTCCTTCTATTGTAAGTGTGTGCCTACGATGCGGATGGTCCCTAGTAGGTATTCAAGACCGTTACTTTCGATACGAAGCTGCTGGTGACCAGTTCCTTGGACATGTGGTTGCAGGGCTTCCTGTTAGTAGTGCACAGTATGCAGTGCTGCCCCCGCACTTTAAGGACGGCGTAAACGCCATGTTTCCAGAGTTGATGGTGGACAGCAGTGTACAACCAATACTCAAGCTTTGTTTAGCTTCACTGGTATTTCACTAGGACTATCTCACATCAGTACTACCAACTTCACATTCCCTCAGGGCTTCAAGCCTATTCCGACTGAGCAATCTGCGACTGCATCTTTCCGAGGAGCTGGTGCGCAATGACTCTCCGTGGATGACTGCTACGGGAATTCCCCCACAAGTGGTGATGTTTGACTTGCAGCAGCAGATACAAGCCACAGTGTCTACTCTACCAGAATCGCTGGCTGGCCGTTTCTCAAAGCTGCTGGGGGTGAGAGGAATATGTGGTAGCGGCATCACCCAGCAGCAACTCGAAGAAACTATGCGCAGTGCTAGACGAGAACAGTCAATCTCGAATCTGTCCTGAAGTGCAATTGAATGGCCACACCTCACGTGCGACCCTGCATTTGTGGTTGTGTTACGGCAAGTTGCACACGTTTCCTGAGGCGTTCGAGTTTCCGAGCACAGATGTGCTTCATGCCTGGCATTTGTGGTGGTTCGGGAGCGAAGGAACAGGGCAGCCTCCGCTCAAGTCTATCAGTACGAGTGACCTATCAACACGCAAAAAGAAACAAACGGAATGGCTTGTTATGATGGAGCATATATCGGAGGCAATCGAGCGAAGCACAGGCAAGCCTCTGCCTTTATCCATGAACCAGCAGCAGGCCACAATGCTCTGCATCTGCGGTGTGAACAATCTCTCTCTTGGCACCTCTGTTCGCACTCGACGGTCAACACAACTCAAAGCTACGACGATGCTGCGCCTTGTCAGAGAGGCCAAACATCCTAGGAACGAAAACACACAGGCAGAGTCAATTAGAAGGAGGACTTATAGGAAAACCCACAAGTAAGCTCACCATTCCGCCTGCACTTTAATTCTCATCACTGTTCTGGTTTTTGGTCAATAACAAACCGTTCATCGTTCCGTCGGCTGACTGTCGTACGAATGCTCGACACATGTGATTGTCTGGAATGCGCACCATGGTGTTTTTCTTGCAACAAATGGTCCTTCCCTGTTACGCTTCGTCGTATTTTTACACTACGTCTTATGAGACCTCAACTGATGAGCTGGTGGTTCGGCGCGATATGATTGGGTAATGTGAGGTGTGAATTAAGACATCTCTCTGTAGTTACTATTAGTAACTATAGGCATCTCAAAGTTGTGGTCCATAGCGTTAGTTAACGGATTTTAACAGCAACGTAACAGATTGAGGGTCGAAACGTTTGTCAACCACCACACTCTGGCCTAATAAAAGTGATGCACATACATTCAATACTCAATGGCGATCGAAGTACACTACATGTTTCGGAGCGGCCATTTTCATACCGCACGCTACCGACCGCAGATTTCGTTTGCGGGTTTCAGACTGCAAGATGTACTTCGTCTATCATGGACACTGCTCCTCCAACACCCAGCCGACCACCAAGCGGTGATGCATTCCGCACTCCAGTTGGGCAGACAACTACGCTCGCACTAGGCAGTTCAGTGCTAACCCAACCGTCATCGCGACAGCCGTCACCGAGGACTCGAGCGATCTCACGAATCTCTCGCGCACCTCCACCTCCACGCCGATCTCCTCGGCTCAAGCTCCCTACCCAGCTACAATTCATGCCGAGCATTTACATCCACGTATACCAGAACCACGAATTATTTTCAAGATGGAGTGAGTTCATTGCCCCGAACGATGGGGATTCAGTTTTCTTGTCCCGCATGAACTTTTTGCGTCTGTATCTAAGGACGAGTTGGCCTCCAAACATGCTGCACTTGCTTATTGCAAAGAATATAGTTGTAAGGTAACTTATTCTCAGGGGTCTACAGCTGCAGTAAAGGTCCACATGGAGAAAGTTCACATACATGTGCTACTACGGGCTAAACAAGAGCAACAAGAGGAGAGACACCGAACCAATGGACGCAGCCCCTCTCCTCTCACACTCCCTGCTCCCATCATAAACGACGACTAGTTCGAGAACGAGCTTGTTTGACCCCTTCATGATGAAGTTCTTCTTGTCATTGTCCGAGGCAGAATATTCATTTCCGCCTTCGTTGTCCAAGTAGAATCCTCTCTTGTAGGGTTTCTTCCTCTTAGGGAATACATCATTGCTTTATTGCTATGTTGCTTCACCACTTCGGGCGTCTGAAACTGCTCTCGACACTATCGAGAGCCTGCACGACACTGCCCATCCCCATAGTGCTGGAGACAGCGTGCTTATAATCTCTACCAGCACGTCCTTCTGCTCGGGTCCACTGCGAACACTTTGATGGCGGCGTTAGTGGCAAATTTCCGCACGTAGGTGGGCTCGTCGGCTGCGCACATGCGGATGGCAATTAACTGGATCTGCAGGATGCCAGCTGCTGGTCATGACACGGAGATCTGATGCCCGCATGGGCTGGTTCTGATCTGCCAAGTCTTTCTGGAAGCTGTAGATGCTCAGCAGCAACAGCTCCTGGTACTGCAAGTTGGTGTCTACATACAGTGCGCGCCAAATCATTAGGACCCCCGTTTTTTGGCACAGTTTAGATTATATATCGGGTTGTAAGACGAGTTGAGACCCCCGCTTTAGATATGACGTGTTTATTAAGCGTACAAAGGCGCCACTTGTGCTAACAACCTTGATTTCGAAGTCCTTAGTAAGGTTGCAATACAGAAGACCGATATCGGCTCCAACGACAAAATTTAGTACCATACCCTTTT
>LGSN01000762.1:0-18748 GCA_001314375.1 Phytophthora podocarpi | reverse complement strand
TATGCGGGGGGGGGGGGGGGGGGGGGGTCGCTGGGTATCGAACGTGTTCCCCTCGTATATGTCGGTGGTGTACAGTCTGTACAGCTACAGATGCAGCTTTTTCATGTACTTGACGTGAGTGAGCGGGCGGGACGCCTTGTTGCTGTTGTAGGCCTTGTGGACGATGTACCCATTCACAATCGCCAGGTCAATTAGACCGAGCACGAGCGACTTGTAGTACTTCTTGAACCTCAATGCGCGCTGGAGGGAGTATCGCTGCAGTCGTAACTGGTCATGGATGTCCACGCCCCCCATGAAGGCGTGGTAGTCCTTGGTGACTCGATGACATAGCACTTCCACCTGCGTCGCGCCATCCTGCCACGCTTTCCGATCCAGCTCAAGGCTTCCTCCGGTGCAGAGAAAATGAACAGGTCGCGAATCACACCAGCTGATAGCCGTCATATTGGGGACAAGCTTAGATCTCGCCATCTTGAACGACCCACGGGCGATCTCCGGCGGGCGGGTTTTCTTTTTCTCAACAACAGCTTTGCAGTACCCTAGGCGGTTCGTCATTATCGTACCAACGCAGTAGAATCCCATGAGCAACAGCTGAATGGCCAATGCCACTGACGTGTAGAAGAGGTCAATCACGACCAGCCTCATCCCCTGCTTTCTAGTGTCGGAGCCGAACACGGCCAACAAATTTTGAATGACTGCCGCTGGCTCTGAATTCATGTCAGTCTTGTGCGCAACACTTGCGTGCTGCTTCTTGCCACAGTAGACCTCAAACATGTCGATATTCAGGTTAAACAAACAACAATTTGTAAGTATAAACTGCATAATGCAATTGACTCAACTGAAACAGCCAAAAACAACTTACCGAATGCAGTACGCGGTGACTGCACTGCACAGCATGAAGAGTTTTGTGTCCCACTTGTGGGGCTTGTCCTTCAAGTAAACGCGCATCTTGTTGAACGATGATCGACTGGGTAACACTGCTTCATCAAAAGCCAAGTGCGAAGGCGCGATGTATCCTCGCGCAAATGTTCGTTGCGGCACCTCCACCACCTTGTGTATCTTCCAGGCGCGGTCCGTTCGAACTCTGGGGTCGCTGTTAGGATTGAAATGGAGATTTCGTGAGATCTCCATGAAGCGATCACGCGCCAACACCGAACCGAAGCACCCGCGTGAAATAGCACCTTCATCAGTAGTCTTCCAGTGGTTCGATAGCTTTTCACGGTTGGGGGCAATTGCCCTTGCAATCATCAAGTCGATGAACTGGCACAGCTCGTGCGGCATGATGGGCTTCATTCCTTCCATTTCATGCTGAATATCACGCCTCGTCTTTCTTGGTAGCTCTGCGTTCAGCCGCTGCTTGCTTCGATAGCGACGATACGCTCCATCCACCCGCAGAGGCAGCATCTCACGGTGGTACTCGTTTGAGCAAGCAGCAATATGCTGCCAGAGCACAACGGGCATGAAATAGAAGAAGAGAGCGATTGGCGAGCCACCACGTCGCAACACTACAGCGGTAGGTCCCGAATAGGCTTGACGAAGCCCAGGGTAGCTCCCCGTATCGTTGGTGGGCTCGTACGGTGTCATCATATAGTCGTAGGTGTCAGGCTCCACGACGTCTTTCCATCCAGTTGCAGTCATGTCACGCAGTACGGGTTTCGTCAGGTTGCCTGCCAGCACTTCGTCTTTTCCACCGAATCTGGACAGGAAGTCCTCCGCAAAGAGAACCTCTGCAGCAATCTCCTGCTCCGTCTCGTCTGGATCGTCGACAACATCTTCAGGAAGGCAGTGACCCTCCGCGTCTTCGTCAGAACCATACCCCCAGTCTCCACATCATCCTTCTCTGCTTCGTCACCCGAATCCATCAAACCAAGCTGGGGTGCGTGATCTCCACCCGTCACTGCACAATCTGTCACTGCATTCAGAGCATCGCCGCTGTCTGCTAGCAACTCACTGCCTAGTGCACCAGCTTCAGCTTCGTCGTCCTCATCGTTATCTACGTACACATACCAGTACAAGTTAGTATACAGCACAGTATTCAACCCATTATGCAGTACAACAGACAACACAATATGCAGCATGGGATGCAGCACAACAGATAACATACCATGCTCAGGATCACTTGGTGTGTACGCAGATTCCACGGAGCCGTTGTCAGGGATTGCGGTGTCGTTCGGTGCCATATCATCGAACACGGACGCCGTATCCGAGTCTTGAACTTGGGGTGATGTTGCCAGCCGTGTCTGCGACGTAGCGCGTAGCGACCGAGGCGGTGTATTCGCCATCGGACTTGCAGTTCGAACCAATGACCGTCGTGCCGGTCTCCTCCCCTTCGCCCGACGCGTTGTTGCGAGCGGCGGGGTTGCCGGACTCGTGGCAGCTTGCGTCACAGCAGCTTGAGTCACTGCAACAGGGGTTGTCACGGTAACTGCGGCGGTTGGGGCAGTTGATGCAGTCTCAGCAGCTTGGGCTCGAGCTTCAGCAGCCTCGATGTCAGCAGCGTACGTTTGACGGACGACTTCGGCTGCAGCAGCAAGTTGTGCTTCACCGGGGGCAGCACGAGGGACAGTACTCGCAGTAGGAACACGAGATCCACTTCGCAGCACTGCGTATAACGTGGAGCAACAGATTAGATTAACGTCAATAGTAACAGGTTCAGTTAAAACGTACCGTTCGCGTAGTACTCCAACACAGCTTCCTCGCCTCGAAAATGATGGACGCCTTCCGTCCCACTTGTGCTGCCGCTAGGCCGGATGTAGAAGTAGCGGTCGTCGAGGCTACGTCTTGGCGGTGGATTGCGCGTCCATCCTTGGCCCTTCAGCTCCCGCCAGACTGACTTGAAAGACAGGTCACAAGCTGTGACCTCGCTGTCGCGCAGGACCTTCCCCACGGGCTTTACCATCTTCTCCTCCGTCGACTTGAGCACCGGCCGCGCAAATTCTCGAATGAGGGAGTTTTTGAAAAGGCGGGGCGAGGCGAGCGGCTGCAAGCCACTCGTTTGGTAGGCACATGAAAGTTACCTCCTATAACTGATGCAAATTAGTCGTGGGGTCCCAGCAACCTGTAAGAAGCAATATTCGGAATTTTGAGAAACACCGGTCTTGTCCCTCGTGAAAATAGAAAGGCGAGTACAGAAACGAAATAATCCTTCATCTTAAAGTTTGTATACCCCTGTGTCGGGGGAAAGGACAGGCATACAAAAATCAAGTCAAAAAGCTCTTAAACTGAATATATGCAGCTTAATTGGAAAGGCTATGCTGCATTATGCAGTATCCGGGTTGGAGGGGTTAAGGGGGGATACCCAGTCCTGGACTGATTTATTGATTAGCTAAATACTGTCAGACCCGGTTTCATCTTTCAAAACGAACATGACAGGTAAGCTTAGTACGTTGCAGTTTAATGTTGCACAGTCAAGTCCGAATATCTTATATCCTTTTCAAGGTGATATTTGGCGTGTGTCGGCCAGGGTCAGCATTCGAGTAGCATTCACTGATTGGGAAATATCCTGGGTTTGCGACTAATCGCGATGGTGGAAGCAGCACCATTTGCCGGTGGAACTTGTGATAGGTCCATCAGCACGATTCAAAATCACCTGCTGGGGCCCGTTGTGGACGCGACGAGGTTGTGCCGTTTCGAGATTTTGGCAGGCGAAGACCTGTTGAGATCTTGCTTTTATGCAGCTAATCGTTTGACAAAGGCCATCTCTCTCCCATGTAAAACAACAGCACCATGCAAGGTGACGACACGAGTTACACGCTCGGTGATGTCAGTGCCGGCAAATTAATGTCGGTCGTCCCGACTGCCTCGATCAACGACCTGGACTACTACGGTCGCTGTGAGAGGTATCCTGCATGGACGACCAATGCAAGGACGAAGCTCAGAATATGAACACCAAGTCCGAGAAGACATCGAACGTCACTGACCCGCTGATCATTGTCCTTTCGACGCTTATTACAAAGAATGTTGATGGAAGTCCAGTTGAACGATGCCAAGATATTTGGATGACCACGACACGGTGTGACTTGGCTCAAAATTGATATTCCTAAAACAACAGAAATTCTGATTGACTTGCTGTTTTAAAGCGTATTGTGACGGCTTTTGCCGGAATGCGAATGATGTTGATGGATAGCCTTGTTGATACGTGATACAATGGTTGCTAATTATTAATATGATTCACAATCTGATTCATAAACTTATCATTTCCGTTCATAATGATATGATAGTCGTCCGTCATTCTGGTCGGGTTGGGGTGACTCCTTACCGGGGGAGCGGCACGAAGGCGCCGCCCTTCGAGGGCGGTGATGCGGCTCCGCCGCGGGCGCCCTCAGTCTTGAGATGATGCAGGGTGCGTCACGATGCGCTGGGTTCGCCGCGTAATAGTCATTTCGACAGTTTAGGCTAGAATACAGTGCAGAGTAATCGAAGGAAACACGTAAACACTTGTGTGCCGAGGCAGAACGCCACAACAGGCAGCAGAGATGATCCGGCGCAGGTCGGAGAGGCACACTTGCTTCGCAGGAGGCAGTTTCCAAAGTGAGTGTACGCCTCTCCGTGCCGGATACACCAATGCACCAGCAGTATGTTATTGTAGCATACAGATAACAATATAACTATGCTATATCTAAGCCCTAATAGCGTCCTTTGTGCGATTGTCTTGTTCAGCATGACGTCAGCAGGAAGTACTGCACACGTGCTTTCCATCAGCAAGTCGCATTTGCATCTTGTTCTCCGCATTTATTGTGCACACGCGGTAGGGCTTCACTGAAGAGCCGGGAAGCCGCGTGTGGCAACAACACGCTAATGATGTAGTCTCTGAAGGGGACTTCGACGCGGTTCTGGCAGTGTCTGGACACTGTATCTGGTATCTTCCATTGGACACTGTCAGGATTGCATCTCACAGGTCTTACACGGATATGGGTGTCGGGGCCGCTGGTTCTTGGCCATGACTCGGTGCGGGACGACTCCACGGGTGCGGAGGCGGACGAACCTCGCGCTGAGTGCTAAGCTGCCGAATTTCATGCGGTGATGACCACGGCATCGCCGAGAAAGGTAATTCGGCGGTGAGGCGCGAGCTTACGCGAGGGGGGGGGCTGCTGCCGAAGACTCTTCGTCAAGGGAAAGCGTTCAAAAGGATCAGTGTCGACGCAGGAGCAAAACAAGATTACAGATAATCGGCATGCTGGCTGAGATCGCCCGTGACTGCGGCAGCAGTCATCGGCGCTTCCACAACGGCCGAAGTAGTGACCCGGCCCTAGCGCTATCTGAGACCACCGGAATGACGAGGGAGGCAGAAGCAGCAGACATGCCGCCACCAAGATCGACGCGGCCTCCACGCAGGGGGAGTCATCCATTCCGACGCATGTGAATCTTGACGTGAACCGTAGGAGCTGAAATAGTGGCCCGGTCCACTATAAGGGTTGTGGCCGGTCCACGCCGAGTAAGGATAACCTAGTAACTGAGAGAAACCGCGCGCAGTGTTCACAAAACAGTCGTCGGTCTATTCTTCAATTCAATACCACACTAGCAGATGCTGCGGCTGCGAAGCAGGCAAAGGAGATGCCTATGGATTGCATTGTGAAATTTCAGAGCTTTCTCGAGCCGCAGATACGACTTTATATTTTTTTAGAGCAGGCGGTGGTGGAATGGCCTTCAGTGGCAACAGTCCCATAGTGAGCTGAAGTTGTTTCGAGTACTGGAAAGCGATATGTTATTAGTGACACTTTAAGAACTACATTTTTGGCCTGATGGACAATGGTGGACATCACGATAGACACAACACCTATAAAAAGAATAAAAGGCTTTGCGTCCATGACGTCAAGAGCTCACCTCTATCAAAACTCTTGCCAATGCGAGGCTCTAACTTTTGGTCCTATTTTATTTAATATTTGACCTTGATTTTGGGAGTGTTGGGGTAAAAACAATCCATTGACTAGATCATGTGAGGCTCGGCACTCAGTATAGACTAGCATTTTGGCATATTACCCTTTTGACTTCGTGTTGGTTTGGGAGCATGCTTGACTCGGGGGGAGAAATCAACTTGAACATTTTCTCATCCGTTGCTGTTGCTGCAGCGTGTCCGCATCTTGGTTCATACATGAAATAATTCTGCAGTCACTCCACGGTCGTCGATATTGCCTTTCAGAAGCACCTCGTAAGCGAACTCGATGCTTTTACTAACGGCACGTAGCAGAGTGTTCCTCAATTTATCGACGGATCTTGATCGTAGAGGTACTTTAACAAGTATCTCTACGAGTACTACTTATTTCAACTTCGTCCCCTCCAGCCGCGTTACAAGAGAGACGAGAGAAATCTTCACATTGCCTCATGTGTTCGCAAGTCTCGCACCCAGTCCATCAGCCATTTCAGCACGGCACGATCGCGGCATGTGCATAATATGCATAGTATGCACCCAACACATCAATACGCCAACTTGGAAGGGCGAAGTGCTTGTGATACTTCGTGGCACGAATTTCGTGCTGCCGTGCGAAGATATTGGCCAATGTGACATTACATGTTATTATCGACAAGTGAAGAGCTCCCGAAAGCTAGCTATACTAGGCACGAAAGATTTGAATGAAAAACAAACGTTCTTTTGATTCCCCCGATCCAACCACACAAGAAAATGGATCTGAAGCCGCAGATTTGGCTTAGCGAGAGACTGGATGGGTTGGCCAAGAAAGCGAGAGATTATCCTGGAGAGTTTCAGCATCTGGTTGCTGGTGAAGCACAAACTTCACCCACAGCAGCGCAAAACGAGGTGGCATCACGAACTTTGTCTGCTGCTCCGCAAAATAAAAAATGGTGCTGGTTTCCGCCACACACAATCTAAGTAAACCCCAATTAATGACCACGTAATTTCTGCATGTTCGTGGTCACAGTATCAGCTACGAATTGAAAATTAGAATCGACCTTTGGTAAATCTCGCGACTCTCCATCGCAACTCGACGTGGATGGAAGATACAATGCAGGACTCACCGCCATCCACCGAGATCTCCGCCGGTATCTCCAAACCAGCTCATCGTCGACGCTGCACCCGCCACAATCTCGATTCTGTGGCAGCAGCGATTCCTGTTTCACTCGAAGATCCAAATGATGGCGACAAGGACGAAGACAGTGACGAAGATGAAGACGTCGAGGACTTATCGACACCAATTCCAATTGTAGTGTTGACTGCACCACTAGCGACAGTTCCAGAGACTCAAAAGTCTCCCAAGGTTGACGTCCATCCACCTGTGCGTGCAGTCGGATTTCCTGTGGCCAAAGCCCGCAAAACTGGTTTACAAGCTGTAGAGCGAGCGGTGAGTAGCAGTGCAGAGCAACAATAGCCCCCTTTCGCATACCAGTTAATAGTGACTTGACTTGACTCCACTTGGATTGTGTAGATGCACCGTATCAGTGGCACAGTCCCGTCGGGAATGCTAACACGTCGGCCGAGTGGGAGACGATGGCGCGCGCATGCATCGGACTATGACGAGGAGCTGGCGCGAGCTCATCTATTCAAGCCTCCGTTGCCACCCACGCACGCCGATAAGAGACGTGTGGCAATTTATTACACGTGCGAACGGATCGCGCTGTTCAAGTTGCTCAAGTGGATGGACAAGAGTGCGAAGGAGCGTCGTCGTGCTGAGGCTACTGAGGTAAAAACTGATGGAGGAGGGACAACGAGACCGCAAATGGGCCTTGGGCTTGCGAATTGGGAGAACCACATGTATCTAGAGGTGCTGCACTCCAGCTTCACGCCAGAACGACCTGTTGAGACTACAGTTACGAGTGATGGAGACATTTTTGCAGCCCAACGAGCGGCTGCTCTTCAAGAGAAGCATGTGTTCTTCTTCGCGTAAGTTTGGTTGGTTCGTTCGTTGGCTGGTGGGCTAACTTAGGTGGTAGTGCTGCTTTTGCTTATCTTTTGTTTGATGTCTTCACTTGATCGACATTGTAGCACGGGCTGCTGCGTCTTCTGGGGGCTCACGCGAGAGGAAGAGGCTCAGTGTCTTATGATGCTGACATCATTCTCATCGGGAATGATGGATCAAGTCGATGCACAAGACATGGCATTCAGCTATGGTGACCGATCCAGTATCGCAAAGGACGCTATTGTACTCTGCACGATGAGTGTGGCTGAAAAGATCGCTCTATCGTTTGCGATGTCACAGTCAGCTACTCTGGGTGCGTTTGAGACTCGTGTGGAAGACCGCATCCGCTCGACAAAGCACATCCCGTCCAGTCTTGCGTCCGTTGGGTCGATTCAGTACTCTCAAGAGGACATGTCGAAGCTCATCGGCCAGCTTTTCATCGAGCTAGCCGATGTGAACATCCATTCAAACATCTTGGACGAACCGGAGTACTTCCTCAAGTCGCAGGACAACGACGACTTCAAGTATCTGTACGAGAAAATGCTCAAGTACCAGGATGTGGCCAACCGCGTGGACATCCTGAATAAGCGCCTCAGTATCCTCCGCGACTTGTAAGTCCCGCGAGAGCATTTTTAACTGTACCTGTATTTTACCAGGTCTAACGTTCTGCTACTCGCGTAGGGTGGGCGTTTTGAATCAACAATTGACGCACCATCAAGGAGCCAAGCTTGAGTGGATCATCATCTGGATGCTCGTGTTCCAAGTTATCATCGCTATCGGATGGGAGATTTTCCTCAAGGACATCTTAGGCTATTTCCATTAGGGCGATAAAGGCAACAGAATGAGCTAAATGTCTTCAGCCTGAATGGCCAAGCAAGCTTCAGGTTCCCGGCAAAGTTGTAATCGTTCATCGGAGCGCTGATGCGTTCAAAGCTGGTGTCATTTAGAGCTTTTCGGTCAATTGGTCCCACATGATCAGGTCTTGGTAGTCGCCAGCTAACTTTGAGATGCGAAGCTGGTGTTTTGATGGCCAATACGATTCGTAGTTGACCAGTACGCTCGAACCTTTGACGGCACCTACAGTTGGAGGCGCATGTACCGTGTACCCGAGTTCTAGTGGAGTTGAAACACCCAAAAGCTTAGGCTCCAGAAGAGTGGGGTTGTCGATCCATACGACGGTAGAATGACAAATGGGCCATCATGTACTCGTAGTACATGAATTGCCCCAAGGACTCTTCATTCAGCGGTCTTGGCACTCGCTACGCCTGGGAAAGTATCATGTTGAACGCGCATAGACCTGCGAACCCAAGGTGGGCGGGCCATCGCATTTGGAGCTCGAACCTCCAGTTTTGACTTAGTCCGCCACTACTGTAATTTCTCCAGCTTCGTTGACTGCAGGATACGGATGACAACCGTTTGCAATGTGGAGTTGGGGCTTGAACTTGACGCCCGCTTTTTCAGAGACATTGACAGGCTCAGGCTCGACTTGATCGTGAGGAATAGTTACAGGCTGCAATCCTTGACCGTCCACCTTCGTGGCTTGAAGCAATATCGCAACTGCAACGGCGAGAAGCTTCTTTATCCGGAAGTTTGGAGATGTTGGTGTTAGCACCACCTAAGAAATTGTACACTGCAAGGTAGAAATGTGGTTGCTGGTTGCGCTGATCATCACTATCATAATCAATTGGCCGACTTTACCAGGTACTTAAAAGTGTAAACAACTAGGATTTCTGCAGTTTTGCAAAACGGAATGGCCATAAAGTTGCAGTAAGCAATGCCGGCCAGCACTTGGCATCGCATCGAAGTAGGTTCTATGTAGTAGGGTGCAAGACGCATTGCATTTTATACAGCTTATCTATCTCTATCCCAGTACCTCGCCATTCTGCACGATGATGCCTTTCACTCGAAGAACTTGGTGGCGAACGTGAGGTACGCCGTGTGTCCGCGGATCTCGTCGTCCTTCTTGGCCACGATGTGCTCTCCAACACCGCCAGGCACATACTTGCGCTTACGTCCGCCGTTCTTCTTGCGCTCCTGTTCTTTTTCCTCTTGGGTCTTGGCGGAGTCCTGCTCCGCCTCCTTGTCTACATCCCCCATCGTTGTGACAGAACCATTCTCCGTCTTCACTTTCTTCCCGAACCCAAAGTCCGGCACGGGCAAGTCAATCCGTCGCGAATTGTACGGAACCAACCTCGTCTCAATTGTCCGAATCACTGCACCACCACCAACAAAACCCAGACACAACGTCAACATCCTGTCCTCATTCCTCCAAACCTCTCACTCTTTTCCAACTCACACTCAAAGTTGGCGCTTCTCAGTGCTCCGCACGTCTTCTGCACCTGTTCGATGCACGGCGAGTAGGACGCGAAGAATCCTCCCTGCTTCAGCATCTTGGCCGCGTGTCCGACAGCCTTCCAGGGACTGGGCAGATCCAGGAACACCATGTCGATCGTCCCTTCCAGCTCCATCGGGAACCCTTGCTCGCACGCGTCTCTGCAGTCCACCGTGATGACTTTCTCCAGGCCATTGCGCTTGAACTCCTGACGCGCGATCTCCGCTCGGTGCGCGTTGAACTCGAAGGTGAACACGTGGCCGTGGGGCGCCACTGTCCGCGCGAAGCTCGTGGTGAGTGCACCACTGCCCGTTCCGGACTCGACGACGCGCGAGCCGGAGCGCAAGGCGGCCGCGAACATGATGGCGCTGGCGTCCAGCGTGAACACGATCTGCGTGCGGTGGCGCAGCGCCCGGCTCCAGAGCTCCGGGGTAGGGGCCAAAAGGATCAGATACCCGCGCGCGTTCTTCTTCCTCGAGATGATCTTGGAGCCGAAGGGTTGGCCGATCATGTCGTTGTGGTAGAAGGCCCCGTGCCGGTTCTGGTAGATGGCGTCGCGCTGCGCGTAGCAGTAGGTGAGCGAGTTGTGAGTCTCGAAGAGGATGACCAAAGAGCCTGGCTGGATGAGCGGCGCAGACTTCCACATGGAGTTGGGGATGGTAGACACGGACGCAGCGTTCACTTCAGCGGACGGCATCGCCATGGTCACGTGACGATTGGTAGGTATTCTGACGCTTGATGGTGATGTTTGGTGGTGTGGCTGTGACTGGTGTGGTGTACATGATGATAAACCTTGGAGCGATATTAGATTGTGGAACACGATAACCCTGTAGAAAATGATTGAGTTGGTTTAACTGTGAAAATAGATTGTTGAAGAAGGGAGTCACGCCGATACATGTAGTATTCAGGGCAATGCTTAGCGACCGTCCTCATGGCAGCACATAAGAGTCTTTTCGCGCCGACATGACTGCAGCAATATGATGTCTGCCGCCGGAAGATGTGAAGACTTAGTAGTATACGCACGTAAGGCTTTTTATGATGGTTAAGTTATTCTTCTGTTTCTGGTGTGTGCTCCTCCTCATTGAACATGATCTGTCCATCTTTTTATAGAGCAGCGCCATTTCTTTTCGCTCTTCACGCACACATCGACCGACGAACGTCTAGCAGCTCCGACGACTACGACCTCGATCTGAGCAGGCGACAAAAAGCACTTCCATCTCTCTCGATCTCCATTCTCTCCTCTCCTCCTTGGCCGGAGCTCCTTCTACAGGTCGTTAGTTATCCTCCGAGCTGTCGTAGTTGGGGTCGTTGCGGTCCACGGCGGAGATGGCACCCTCCTCAGCCGTCGACACGCCCCAGTTGTGCGCTCCGGCGCCGCCTGCACATCAACATACAAAACAGAAACGTCAGTCTATGCTCTGCTGCAACATGACCATCACTCCTGTTATATCTGAGGTTTGCACGCACCTTTCTTGGGGCCGCCAGCTCCCGTGCCCATGGGGCCACGCGACTGACGATCCTTGTGGTCGTTCTTCTTGTTGGCGAGTTCGCGGCTCTGCGGCATGTTTACTGCTGTGTCTGACTTGTGTGTAGGTGCTTGGCTCACTTGGTTACACTTTGGATTGTGAGTTTCGCGCGGTGATCTCGATGGTAGCTTTTCTTTTTAGGGGCGACCCCCTGCCTTCTTCAACACTCTGCTGCACGCCAACGACTGCCAATTTGTATCGGGATTCGAGGACAAACAGGCTTGAATGTCTAAAAAGTGTCTTTGTCACAGAAAGTGTGTCGCACACAAATCCATTGTGGGACACATTAACCCGAAGTGGCACACACAACCTCGCAACTTCAACTTGAGTGTTGTGCACACGAAGCGTCGCGAATGATGGCACCGCGTAACGGACCAGAAACGGCTCAATGAGACAACACCAAGCCTTGCCTCGAGCTGGGCAAACCTGCTTGTTGCTGTACCTACCATTACCTACTGCGTGCTACCGCTGCAAGATCTCGCAGCCTCTAGGCGCCGCGCGGCAATTTTTCGGCATTGTAAATGATACCATAAACTACGTAGTAGCTGCCTATCGGTGCTGCTATTTTAAACAGTAACAGCTCCGACAGACCCGAGGAATGTTCGCGTGGTCCGCCACCGCGCGTCGTGCAGCCGCGCCGTTGCAATGCATTGGAGTTCGTTGCGTCCAGATGGGAGCACGTCGTCGAGTTGCCGCCACCACTTGGCTTCCTTCTCACGGGCGATCGTCATCTCGTGCCGCTTAGTGTCGCCTACGAGTTATCCTGCTGATTCCTCTGAAAGCCGGAAGTTAACCGCCGCAATCACGCGCATCACGTCTCAAACGGTTCTCAAAAGGTCGCGAGGTACGTCAGCGCTCGGAGAATTGCGGAAGGGCCATGCTGGTCCTCGGGAGCTGTTGCCCTCAGTCATTTCCACTTGAACTAGGTGGCCGACATCGGATCGACGCCACGTCGCGTAGCTAGCAGTTTAACATATTCGAATTCGAGCTGCTCCAGAGACCATCATGAGTCTGAGAACTGTCGTGTTCACCGCCGTGGAAGTCGTGATGCGCGAGCAGGACGGCCTGGCCGGGTGCCCGCACGTGGTGGAAATGGTGAGCGAGTATGTGGACGCCTCGCACAAGTGGACGATCGAGCGCGCTGCCTGCGCCGGGTACATGGCGCTACTAGACCGACTGGGCAAGAAGGAGTTGCCTGTGTCGCCACGAGAGCTGGACTGGGCGCTACGCACTGCTGCAGACCGCGGCGACCTGCGCGTCGTCAAGTGGTTGACTGCGTACCAGCCGGACATGGAGTGCTCGACGCGAGTCATGGACTCGGCAGCACTGCGTGGTCATCTAAGCATTATCAAGTGGCTGCACCACTACCGTGATGAAGGCTGTACGACTGCCGCCATGGACAGCGCCGCCGCCTATGGCCGCCTGGATGTGGTCCAGTGGCTGCATGAAAATCGTCCCGAGGGCTGCACCACTGCTGCTATGGACAGCGCGGCTGCTGGAGGACACCTCAAGACCGTGCAGTGGCTCACGGCTAACCGCAAGGAAGGCTGCACGAGTGTGGCCTCACACTTCGCGCTCCTCAACGGCCACATGCACATCCTGCGGTGGCTGAACGAGAAGAACGTGGAGGTGCAAGATGCCGACCAGGCCATGGGCGCGCGCTCACCGACTCGCTGGTCTCGGAGAGAACGACGACTGAGCGCCACGCTGCTGGAAGCGCCGCGACACCGTCCGCGGCGTTTGAGCATGGGCCTCTCGTGCCGGAACTGAGTGGAAACCTGTGCAAGAGCAGCACAGGGCAGACAGACATGATGCGTACCATATTGAGATCGACGACTGGATCGAACAGTTCGTTGACGTGGATCAGAGTAACTATCAAAACTGAAGTAATGAGACAGTCAGATTTAAAAGCGTGTTGTTGTCTTACAAGTTGAAGCGCTCTTCAACATGATATCCAGAGGCTGAAGCTAGTAGCAGTGTCAGATGCTGCGACTTTAGTGTCTCAGACAAAGGGTCACCCCGCATTTGCGGGCTCAGCGTGACGGCAACGATTAACCTCAGACATGCTCGGAGCCTCATTGACGGGATCAGCACGACACTCGTTGGTATTTTCTGGGCTTCGTCATGCTGCAGAGCTACTTGCGTACGAAATCAACTTGGGCGAGTCAATCCAGCTCAGTCCAAACGGGTCGGGATCAACAATCCATCGCAGGATGAAGACTGGGTGCAAGTCCACCATGTGCTGAGATGAGACGATGCTCAGCTTTACTATTCTGGTCATGCATCTGAGCAACCCATCGTCTCCTAGGAGGGTGATGCATGGCAACAACTTCGCATGTATGAATGCGTCCCAAGTCCGAAGCACAATTCCTCATTTTTGATTCAGCAAGCAAAACAGAAAGCGGCGACACAGCAAACAGAGCAGATCACAGCAATGGAACGGATGATGAGCGTCGAGGTGGTAGTACGAGATCAGGTTGGCCCCATTGCCAGCGGGTTAGTACCAGAACTCATCGAGTCGTTCTTGGACTGCTCCACCCAGTGGACCGTCCAGAAGGCGGCGTGCAGCGGATACCTCTCGTTGCTGAAGCGGTTGGGCGAACGAAACACAGAGATCTCCGACCACGGTTTGGACTGGTCCATGCGGATTGCAGCGACTGAGGGCTACCTGGGTATCGTGAAGTGGCTCACAGCTTACCGTCCGGAGGTGAAAATATCGACACGAGTGATGGATGCTGCAGCGTTGCGGGGGCACCAGAATGTGGTCAAGTGGCTCCACGACAACCGGGGCGAAGGCTGCTCTGTGCACGCAATGGACAGCGCAGCAGCAGGTGGCCACCTAGATGTCGTCCGATGGCTGCATGAGAACCGTACGGAGGGCTGCACTACCGGAGCAATGGACACCGCTGCAGCCGGAGGTCACTTGACCACGGTGCAGTGGCTATGGGCGAATCGCACGGAAGGCTGCACGACAGTGGCCATCGATTTTGCCATCTACAATGGCCACTTCCCCGTTGTGAAGTGGTTCAGCGAACTCGCAGATTTTCAACCGCAGACTTCCAAGCACACAGCAGGATCCAGTAGCAGCGACAGCGGCAACGCCATCATCAAGAAACAGCCTAGCGGCCAAGCAACGCTTGCCTTCGAGTAAGGAAGGTATTTATTTACTGAGCTTGCAGTTTTAGCCGGCACGCAGCGAACAGAATCATGTAGACTAAAGACAATCAATATAGAAACCATGAGCACGAAACACAGCGAAGCATTGTCGGCAACATCCATTTGATCAAAACCAGCACAACACAAGGGTCAGACTGACACCACCTTTTCTTATCCTGGGATCTGACAGACGTTGAATGCCTGCTTCAAGGCACGTCGTCGAAGAATCCATGTAGCTATCGATCCCCGAACAGCTAGCACAATTTATCTATTCTACGTGGATAGATGGTGTCTGCGTGAAGTGTTTGGTCTGCCTGTGGTGACACGGCTACATGTATGACCTAAGAGCAAGGCGCTTCGACTTCTCGATGGTCGTTTCGGTCCTGCGGAACGTTATGTCTTCGAACATGCAAATCGTTTCTGCATGGTCGAGATCGTGAGCGGTGAAGCCATGTCCAGCATGTTCTCGACGTGGAGCTGCATGTATTACCGGTACAAACTGGAATTAATCGGCATCATGGGAGCGTCGTCGTGGCGTACTATTGCTGGGCTTGTGTACTGTTCATTTCTGTTCATTCAATGCAATCGACACTTCACCATAGCAACCTCATTCCACCCAGCAACATGCATATAGTATAAGCAATGCCGTGTTTGTGAATATGGTCTGTAGACGCCGACCTGCGCCGCAGCTGGATAAGTCTTGACATGAGCTTTCGTCTCTTCACACTGTACCGCAAATGGTGGCCAGGCCGGGGAAGAACGAAGATGTAAAACAGCAAAAATAAAAGTTGTGGGGGAAGGCCGGTAGCCAGCAAGCACCTGAGCAGACGTGTGATAATGACAGCACCTTCACAACGTTCGCTCGGCATCTTCTCCCCCCGTCGCCCCTTCACATGATGGCGCACTTGGCCTTGTTTCCACGCCGGGGCTGGTACCTTTCCAGGTACTTGAGCTGGCGCAGGTTGATCGCCCCACGCCGGAACTTGCGGATGTGCTCCACTGCATTGATGGGGTCCAGTCCATACTCGATCAACGCGATGGCAACCAGCACGGGGGCTCTGCAGCATCAACAATTGATGCAGATGCGACAATTAGTATTCCCGCCCATCAGTCAGCACGCCATGCAAATCCCTCTCCTTAACTCACCGGCCGAGTCCTGCGACGCAGTGCACCGCGATGGACTTGTTGTTCTTCGAGTCGATGGCGTTGTCTTTGAAGCATTCTTCCACCAGATCGAGCCACTGATCCAAGATCTCGGGGTCGGGCGACTCGCCGTCCGGGAACTCGAGCTCGTGCACGTGGATGCCGGCGGCCTCCACGGACTCGCTGCTGTACGTGACCTCGCAGGCGCGCACGAGGTCCATGACGTTGTGCTTCTTGAGCTCCTTGAGGTAAATGTGCAGGTTGCTGTCGTTGGGGGCGTCCATGATCACAAAGGATAGGTGCTCCCACTTGACCATCGTCGGCTTGTTCGTCGGGGCGATCATCGTGTCTCTATCAGTCTATAGGTTTAAGTAGGTAGTAGGCGGGGGTAGTCCACACAATCGCAGGAAGAAGACACTGCTCTCTCTCTCTCTCTAGTAAGCAAGGCACTGTCGTCGTCGCGTGTCGGTTGGTCTTCTTGGCCCAGCAAACTTATCCCATCCGTCGACTGCGCCACCAATTCGCTCGCTCGTCGCGCGTGTCACCGTCGGAAACTGTATTTACGTTGCAGAAGGGCAACTTTACTCTTGGCGGAAGGCTCGGCGCGGGGCTGCTCTCCACTCCCACAACCAGTGGACTCGGCGAAGCGTCAGGGAACTCAGAGTTGCTCAATTTGGGCGCCAGAGGTCGCGGTCGACCGGAGAAAGAGGCGGCGGGAGGCTGCGCAAGACGCTCGGCACGCAGTTGGTGTCGAGGTGCTGGCGATGAGCTTGGACGGAGAACGAGAAGCGGGTGGAGCTGCTCGACTGCCTTTGGACTGCTTGGCTGGAGGGCGTTTTCTTGACTGGGTGAGTGGGCGCTGCTGGGTTGGTTTTTGCTGCGTTTAGAACTGAATGTACCAATAACGCCTGCGGATTGGTTGAAAGTGTGTTTTGGCGAATCAGAACGCGAATTTTTGACTGGTGTGGACACACCAGGAAATCGCAGAAAATAGATAACGTTTTCTGAAGTACGTGGTACAAAAGCACATGTTTTTAGCAGCGCTTCACGTGGTGCATTATTTACAGTGTATTGGTCATGGTTAATGGTGCTTCGACCAGTGTTCTCGCAGCGAGCGAGCAAAGTGTCAAGAGGAAGACTTTCGAACGCACAGCTCCATTGGTGGTGCTCGTGAAATTTTGGATGTTGTCCGTACGAGCTGTAACGGTTGTCGCGGCATGTGGCTGTTAGTCAATTGCATGATTGACATGGCGACGTTGTCGCTGCGTTGCGCTGGATTTCAGGCGTGCTGGTCTGCAACTTCGCGGTGGGATTTTTCGACGGTAGTGCGAGTGATGGAGACCTGTTTCCTGAGCGCTGGTGGGTTGGTTGAAGGCGGCGGCAGGTTTGTCCTGGCGTATCTTCTGACGGCGGCATCGACGTCACTGCTGAGCCCGCGTTGGTCGGACTAACTCGTTCTGGTGCAAGGTCACACTGAAGTTTGCTGGCTTCAGTTCAAAGGTTCGAGTTCTATAAGCACAACGTTGATGGCGCCTTTGTTGGGGTCTCAAGCCGCCGTCACAAACGTGAAGTCCTTGTTGTCCGTCAGGCAGGTGCTGGTGAGACCGAGCAAATGGCGTAGTGGACGGTCCCGGTTGAAATCACTGGATTGATCATTGCTAGCCGACGTTGCAACAACGAAGAAGACTTCACCACACCCGTGCAAACCACAAAATAATGAACTGCTGGTTGGGTGCATGGGTTACAAGCAATTTTGTCGTTGTGTGAAGCATGCACTTCATCGAAGTGATGGAATTGACGCTTGAATTCGCGCCCGCACATTTACTGAAGTTGACTTTATGTAGATCCGCAATGGTTACCCAACCTCGGTGAAGTGGTTCCTACAGCACCTCGGAGATCGATGTAGCGGCTAATGTGCTGCCTTTATCGATAGCTATTATTGTCAGTATTTGACGTAAGTGGGCTCCAAGAAGTGGGTATCGACGTTCCTGCTACTCAAGTCGAACGTGATGCGCCCTCCGAATGGCGCGACCAACAGAGTCCCAAACAAGGCGATCATCACACTCGGTGAAGCGACATGTCCGCCCCCATTGTTCGAGCAGGGACACCAAAGTCAATGAATTTTGACTTCAAAGAGGTTTGGCTCATGCATGCGGTGATACATGTAGTACGTACAGGGGAAAAGATTAAAATCTAAGCACTTGTTGGACTGTGGTAATTCGGTCATGAACAGGAACATGTATATGTGCTGTTAGCGCAGTAAAACCGAGGGGGAAAGCTTGTTGCCAGCGATATGCATCTAAGCCACGACACTCCTGCAGCTACCTATGTAGCGCGGCTTGCTTTACTCGTTCGACTTGATATCAATCCCAAGTCGTTGGCTTACAACCACGCATTCTGTGAGACCATGAACCCCCAATTGAGTCTTACATGTATTAATACATGAAGGTAAGTTTCCACAGGTACTTTCCTCCGTTCTCACACCATGACATCACATCACCAGTGATTCACCACACAGGTATGGGGTCCTTTCACATACGATCTCTGTTATTAATAGCCTACGAGCAGCATGCACAACGATCCAGTCTAAATGGGAGAGCTGGGGTACTCAGCGTCAAACGATCTTCTGAGAATATGTATTTATCTCTTTGGAAGGGCGCCCAGTGCAGGTCGAACACGGCGTCCTCACCATGTTGAAGTGATTCATCCAATCACCTCTCCAGGTCATGAATCCGGTTGCCCGT
>LGSN01000761.1:0-20025 GCA_001314375.1 Phytophthora podocarpi | reverse complement strand
GCCCAAGGAACAGTTTCGCCCATTTTCAGAAACACCAAGCAGTTCATCACTACACTGGTCAACCTCCGACAACATTGTATTCAAAGGCGGATACGCTAAAATGTTTTCTATTTTTACAAATGACATTTTTTTTGAAATATCATTTGAAATAATTTGTTTCAAAATCAGATATTCAAGGTTCAACTCGGATAATGTTCAGGAAGCCCTCTCATCTCAAATCGCCGCAGTCCTCGATGTTCGGAAGCGCTATGCTGTATGGCACCTACAACATGGGCGAAATCGGCTTGTTAATCAAGATATTCTGGTCAAGAACAGTGCAAGACGACAGAAGGAGGGCTCAATCTATCATGTTTCAAGTTAGGCAGATATATTTGGTTGTATACAAACTGTAAGGGAACGGGTGGACCATGATCGTATCACGTACGACAGGATATATCGTTAGACATGTTCATCTTAGGCAGCTTGAGTGTGAGTGAATCGCCGGGTTGAATACGTCAACCCATTTGGTGGTACATATACAGTACATGTACACTGTAAGTGAATTGTTGGTCCCAAACCTCGATTTACCACGATGTCAAGCATGGCACACACCTCGGCACTAGAACTATCGATATGCGTCCGCGTAGTGTGTCAATTCAGTCCTGACGCGCTGCGTTTACCCCACGTGGCGAGCATACTCAACGATTTCCTTGACTGTTCTGCACATTGGAGTCTTGTTCAAGCATCTCGTGCCAACTTGCGGTCGCCTGCTGGAAATTGGTGCAATCGATCCGTTCAACGATACAATCGAGCCATACATCAGGCGAGGGTATCGCCAGTGGCAATTTACCCAATGTCTGCTCACGCCCATAGCCGAGGGGAACTTGGAACTAGTCAAGCTGCTGTCGCGACACTTTAACGAATGCTGCGTGTGGAAGTCGGTGGTTTGGGAAGCTATCAAGTTTGATCGGCTGGAAATCTTGTAGTGGCTGGTTCGTCATTCCTCCGACATCTACTGGACAGGTCACGAGGTGGGGGATGCGATCAAAGCGGGTCATTTAGACCTTGCAAAGTGGTTGTTTGATAGAGATGGAAGAACTTCCGTATCGATCATAGAGCATTGGTCTGTCATTGCAGCGGGCAACGGTGATCTTCAAATGGTGCAATGGGTTTGCAGTCTCGCCGAGGATGCTAACGTGTGGAAGGCGTTGGACGAAGCAGTAATCAAGTGCCACCTGAATGTGGTCCAGTGGATTATGAAACATCCACGCAAGGTTGACAACTCGCTCCACACTGCAATGGAGACTTGCGCCAGAGATGTCGACAAACTTCTTGTGGTTCGTCTAGACGGTCCAGCAACAAGTGGACGCCTTGACGTTGTTGAATGGTTGCTACAACATTATGCTGACCATTGTTGCGTGAATGGCGGTGACCTTGATGCTGTGCGCCAAGGGCATTTTGGAATTGTCCGGCTGCTGCGAATGAACAACGTCAAGGGTTGTTCCAATCGTGTCTTAAGAGCTGCGGCTGAAGGTGGTCATCTCGATATCGTAAAGTGGTTATACGAAAATGGCACTGAGATTCAACCGGGTTTCGCCAACAATGCTACCAATACTGCGGCTACAAATGGATTTCTTGACGTTGTCAAATGGTTACAAGAGAATACCTCCGAAAGGACCACCACATTAGCGATAGATGGGGCTGCTGCAAACGGCCATCTTGATGTCATCCAGTGGCTGCACGAAAGTCATGATGCAGGCTGCACGAGTTTTTCCATGGACCAAGCAGCTGCTGATGGACACCTTGATGCTGTCAAATGGCTCCACGTACATTGTACCGAAGGTTGCTCAGCTACAGCAATGAATCTGGCATCCATTAACGGACATATTGACACTGTGAAGTGGCTCCACAACAATCGTCATGAAGTGTGCACAACGACTGCCATGCTGCAAATGGACACCTAGCTGCCGTAAAATGGCTGCATTCGAACCGAAGTGAAGTGAAGGCTGTACGACTGATGCGATGGACGAAGCTGCTAAGAATGGCCACTTGATGGTGGTACAGTGGCTTCATGAATACAGGATAGAGGGATGCACCATCGATGCCATGGTCGACGCAGCAGCGAGGGGCCATGTCGAAATGTTTCGGTGGTTGACGTCTCATCGACAGGAAGGAGATAGAGCTCATGCATTGGAACGTGCTTTGTATCATGACCACTTTGAGATTGTACGTTGCCTTTATCAAGATGGTGAAGAAAGTGAAATTGTTGAAGCCTTGCAGGATTGCCTTCAAGGCACGCGCTGCTGGGAGTTTATGGAGTGGAGCAAGACCCATGGTCCTACCGAATTCGAGCTTACAGTAGCATCGAAACTCTTTCAGTGAGACAAAAGAAAGCTACATAATATGCAAACGTTAGCATCCAAGAAAACAAACTATTTGTTCCCGGGTTATTTTGTTTTACCGAACACGCACCTTTGGCGAAGAGTACTCATTGGACTACGAATAGTAATTGAACCTGTACTCTGGGCAGTTGGGTACTTAAGTAGCTACTATGCGTACACGATTGCAACCTCAGGCGCGTTTGTGCGGCTACTAACTCATGTATTTATATCCAGCAGAATACAGTCCTATGAGTTCTTAATGAATTTACTATCCTGACAAATGGAGAAACCACCGAAATGAAATTGCAACGAGGGCTGCATAACCAGTCAATGCAGCGCTGCAGCTGCCGCCGAACTCGTATCTTGATGTTGTCAAGGAGCACTTCTTACGCAAGAAACTTAGCGGTAGCACTTGGATATCTACTGTAGATGTCATTAAAAAAAAAACGAGGGATGCATCACAGCAACGACGGAGCATATAGATGGTTGCAGTGCCGCAGACAAGAAGAATACACCACTGGTGCAATACTGTAATTGAAGCTGCTGCCAAAAGCTATTTTTTCGAATATAAGACTACAGTGATAGAATCCCACATTCGAACAACAACGCAGGATCATTCATAATTTCGTTTAGCAGCTCGAGCTTAGCACCTCATCGCCTCGTTCCGATCCTGAAGCGTATGGAGGCAACTTCAAAGAGATTCAGTGCCACCAGTCGACAGTATTTGGAAGTCCCGACACTCCAGCAGAAGAAGGTTCCGGAGAACTGTGAAGGCTGTGGTGAAGATGAATTGCGCCTTGAGAAGACTACGAGAGCTGCAGTCAAGGGGTACTTGCACAGTCCATTCCAAACTGAAACGAAGGACGCTTGATATGTAAAACGAAAGGGACACAGCGACGCTGTGAGTGGATATTCATCATTTGACAGATAAAAACAAATTTAAAAACAGGGTTGAGACTTCATTAGAATATTATTCTGTCTTGTTTTCGTGGTCGTAAAAGAATCTACCCGTACACGCAAAGAAGTTTGCAATTCCAATCGGTCGTGGCTATGCCGATCTGTTGCAGCCAAATCATGCCGTGTGTGTCGCCTTACCCTCTCTTCTTTTGGCAGCGCTTCACATTCTGTCCGTCATCCGACCAGCGGCACTCGTAGCTGGGGTCAGCGCAACAAGTACTTCCAGTCCAGTTCTGTCCGTCGCATTGCGACTCGTTCGTGATAGTGCACCACCCTCCTTTCTCCATACCCTTGTGGTGGCGTTGCTTCTTATCGTCGTCACTGCTGTCGTCGCTGGTGCTCTCATAAGCATCGTAATCATCACTTTCATCGCTGCCAACCCAATCACTGAGATCGTCGTAGTCGCTGAAGTCATCATAGTCTTCGGGGTCAATGCCGAAAGCGTCCGCAATGTCTTCAGCATCGATGTCGAAGTCGAAGTCATCGTCTTCACTGTCCTTCTCCGCAGCTTTGAGGTGGTGTTCCTTGTAGTTGTCCTTCTTTTTCTGGCAGCGCTTGACGTTTTGCCCGTCATCAGACCAGCGGCATTCGTAGTTTGGATCGGCACAGCAGGTACTACCCGTCCAGTTCTGCCCGTCACACTGCGACTCGTTCGTGATGGTACACCATCCGCCCTTTTCGTGAATACGAAGATGCAGCGAAGATTGTCCAGCTGCATTAACAGCCGAAAGCGTAGCGATCGTAGTGGAGGCGAGTACGAAGATTTTCATCTTGTTGGAGGGTTAGAAAGCTTTGAGGTCAGCCGGGCAAATTAGAAAGTGAGAGTCGTTGGTTGATCTACCGATGAAGTGAATGAAGCGGTGAACGGGGATTGCGCACTGGGTTCTGGGTTGAAGAGGCTGGTTTCGTCTCTCAGTTTTCGAGGAAACTGTCCGATATCAAGTAGTACCCTTGAAAACTAGATACTGCAAACGATTTACATCCCGAAATTTAGCCACCGTGACCACCGTATAGTCGGCACAAATACACGGACGTCCATTGTGTATTTACGCAGAAATCGCTCTCGACCGGAAAGCGAATGCACATTCACTTGGCGCCGCTACCACCTAATGCTTGGAGCAGATACTAGTAACTAGTTAAGCTTAGCTGAAGCAAAATATGCATCACTTACTGATTCGGGTTGGGAACGGCCCTTACACTCGCACCTGATACTGGGTTGAAGTTGATACCCCCGCTCAGTTCAACGACATTCGTGCAACATTTATCGACTTGCCAGATTTCAAAAGGTGTCGAATACCTATCGACCACTACGAAATACTCGAAGTATTTCGTAGTGGTTGGAGGCTCATTGCAGCGATGTGGGGAGGGCACACGCGTGATTGGTGCTGCAAATGGCGGGAGCATTTCAAAAACTGAATTTGGCCAAATGACTCGAAGTCTGACGACTTTTGTGGAAATGAAGTGGACGTGGGCGTGGTTTGCAGCTTCGTTGGGGGGAAATTGGGTTCTGTGGGGGATAGAACTTTTGGCAAGCTGCGGAGAGGACAGTCTACTCGAAGTGTTTAGTGGATCGTACACATCGACCAGAGGGCTCTACGACCAATGCACTGGACAAAGCTGCCTAAGACGGTCATCTGGATGTTGTGGAATGGCTCCAAGCCGAAGGCTGCACAGCAATACGTGGCGCAATGGACAAACAGCCTTAAGTAACTAATTGGATCTGGCAAATTGGGTTCCATGCAAGCCGAACCGAGGAATGTAGTCCACGAGCAATGAACTGGGCCGCCGTACATGCATGTGTGTGGTCGTCTGAAAAGGATTCGTCGGTTAAACTCTAACCGGGGTGTTGCAGCGATTGATTTGGCTGTGTAGAATGGTCGGGTATTAGTTTAGTTTCTTCATCAAGAGCGCAATGAATACGAAGCTGTCGAAGCCTTCAAGAGAGGATCCTACCAACAACCAAGGTGGGAGGTGTCAGAGTAGGTATTGTTTTAACACTAAAATATGCACCACCGAGCCGAGTTTGATCTCGAATGCCTATTTGCCGAGTACGATCGCTACGTGTATATTACGAGATTGCATTTTTTTCGCTCTGCATGTTGGAAAAACACCACACAAACTATATTAACATCATCGACAGCAAGGTCGAAGCAACTCGCGTCTTCCCTAGACTGAGTGGAGCTGAAGTCACAATGCAATTGCTCGAGTCAAGTCGCTAAACGTCGCCACGTTTGATCACCAAAATGAGGAAGCGAAGGGCATGGCGTCGTGTTGGTGTCAACAATCCCTTTGCACAATTCATTTCATCTTGGCTAGCTGGACACAGCCACACTGGAACAGGTTGGTCTTCGCTGCGGTTGAAGACAACGCCAATTTCTCCACCAGGGACTGACACCATTAACTAAACAAACCTGCGTGGGGGGGGGGGGTCATAAATTCCACAAGAGCGCGAACGACGGGTACCGGTACCGGTAAGTAGACGATCTCGCGATGACTCGAACAGTACAATGTACCGCCAATACGTGTCCTGCCTGGCAACCAGTGATGTCTATGAGGCGTCATAAGCGTTGCGCGAACACACTGCTTGAAGTTTACAGCAACTGCAACGAGTGCAAGAATAGGAGCCCGTCACTCTAATCGTGCAGCCCATCATCCCTGGATGGTTGGTCATGAGCAGAGCTCCACCACGCACATCCGCTTTCATCAATATTTGCCACCTTACCTGGTATTTCAACTCAAATGCAGCGGTACTAGTATATTCCGCCCACACTCGTAAAGCACTGCACCTCCGCGAACACGCACTGCAACGTCGAGGTCCGTCAGTCAAATCGTAGCGGATTCCATCCAACTGCAACCTCGCTACAGTATTTCTGCTGGTCTGTCTCTTGCAGTCCATGTTCTTCCCCCGTCACAACGCATACCTCTCTATCAAAATAATTTTGCCTTCCACCAAATCTATATTTCAAGCTACAACCATACAAAAGCGTTTGTATATTCAAATGTACCATCAGCTACCTCAGACTCTATGGAGATGGGTACACGTGCGTGGCGCCCCTAGGTCAAGCAGCGGACGAGGAGCTCTCGTCTGTTCGGCCCAGTCATTTGCACTTTCGTCCCTGGACACGCACACGCTCCTCCTCCCGCCATGCCCAAGAATAAGTCCAAGACGACTCGCAACGGCAGCAACAGCTTCAGCGCGTCTTTCGACGGCGCCGAAGATGGCGTGAACCAAGTGACCGTGACCTTAGGCGAGACGCACCTGTGCGCGTCCCCGCGGTCCGTGCACGCTCCGACTCCTACGACCGCGGGCGTCAATGGCGTAGGCACCGAGCGCTCGCACTGCCTCGTCATCTACACGGGCGGAACATTCGGTATGGTGCCCGATGAGAACGGCGTGCTGCACCCGAGCAGCGGCTTCTTGGAGAAGAAGATCAACGAGATGGACGAGTTCAAGTTCGAGAACATGCCCCACGTGACGGTGAGCGAGTGGGCGGACCCCATCGACTCGTCCGACATGTCACCCGACGACTGGGGCAAAATTGCCAAGGAGATCGAGGCCAAATACTGGGACTACGACGGCTTCGTGGTGCTCCAGGGCACGGACACGATGGCCTACACGGCCTCGGCGCTGTCCTTCATGCTCGAGTACCTAGGCAAACCCGTGGTCATCTCGGGGGCCATGATCCCGCTGCACTTCCCACACAGCGATGCGCGTCGCAACCTCATCATGTCGGTCATGTGCGCGGCGTCGCTCGCCATCCCGGAGGTCTGCATCTACTCGAACAACAAGCTGCTGCGTGGCAACCGCACGACCAAAGTGGCCAACATGTCGGTGGACGCCTTCCACTCGCCCAACTTCCCGTCGCTCGCGGTAACGGGCGTGGAGGCTATCGTTGACCAGCCTCTGATACTGCCGTACCCTCGCTCACGATTCCGCGTCTTCACAGACCTGTCTACCAACATTTGCGTGTTCCACCTCGTGCCAGGCTTCGATGACGAGTGCATTGAGGCGTACATCGAACGTCATAATGCTACCAAGAGCAAGGGTGAATGCAAGCGTAAGGCTCTTGTCTTTGCTCTCTATGGCACGGGCAACGCTCCGCTGTGCAAGGACGGCTTCCTGCGTCTCGTGAAGCTCGCTATTGAATCGCACATTCCTGTGACCATCACGTCTCAGTGTGTGCAGGGCCGTACTCAGCTGGACACGTACGCCACGGGAGTGAACCTGCTGAACATGGGCGTAATCACATCGCTGGACATGACGATCGAGGCCTGTGTGGCCAAGTTGGGCTACCTCATGGGCAAGGGCTTCGAGGGCCAGCAACTCAAGGCGAAGATGGAGACCGACCTGCGCGGCGAGCTGTCCATTGTGGACGCCGTTGCAAATGGCGAGGAAATGAGCCGCACGCGTCAGTACCGCAAGACCGTTGTCCGCAGCTTTGCCTCGCACTAAGAAGCCAGGAAATTGAGTAGCGCGAACCGAGAAGACCATTGCCGTCTTAAATGTTGATACGAATAGAATTGTACTTGATTTTTATATGTCATTGCCTTGACTTGCTGTTGCTGCATGGAGCTCTCAACACTGGCTGACAAGTGAGCTACGCCAATTCTACTCTGCGCTCGTCTACGTCTATTAGATCGACTGCTTCACCTTCTACTTTGGTCTCTACTTCCTGGCACGGAAGTTCCTGTCTACAAAAACTATTCTACTTCTACTCTAATCTCTACTTACTACTTCACTCTCTACTCCCCCGTACCGTCCACCCAGGACTTGTAATACTCTCGTTGCTTGCGTTGACGTCGTTAGATAAAAGCGAGTTATGGAATTCGCTCAATCCCGAGGGTTCGCGTCGATCACGGGCACGCTCCCGCCACCAACGCACATTAAAAATCACGAACCACACCAGCGTGCAGTATACCAGAACTCCCAACGCCACCGCGATCGCAAATGTCACCACCCACAGCACGACAATTGCACCTTTCTCCGTCAAAAAATTGGTCGTGGTGATCTGAGCTGCTACAAAGCCGCACACCACACAAAGCGCTAGGAGTATCATGACGAGAACAACTCGACCCTTTTGCGTAGCAGACTTCTCACTGTACCCCGCAAGCACCGGCCAAACAGGACCATCACGACGTGCGAATAGTCCAAAGACCTGACGATCGCGGTAGAATGTGACCAGGGGCTCGGCAAGAAGCACAACCACCGGAATGCACGCACCAATGATCACAGCAGCCAGCAAGAAAGAGGCGTGGCCCAGGCCGCAAGAGCACTCGAATGCTTCCCGCACGATGCTGAAGGTGACAACATCATTGCTGCCGCTGCCTTCAACAGTGGTGGTTGTCTGAAGACGCCTACTGCTTTCGTCACTTGCAGCTTGACCATCCGAACGAATGCAGAGGCTCTCGTCCGAAGCGGATTCCACGTCCAGAGCACAGATTCTCAACACACATGTCGTACACAGCCAAGAAGTGTTGTCTGCAAGGTCCCATTCGAACTGGAAAACGCTGTCATTGTTGGTTTGACTCGATGCTGACGACGATATCGTTGATACACTTGTAGCAATCGTGTCGAAGGCCCCATTGTCAGCGCTGAAGTCTACCCGAAACGTGTTTAGTCCCGGATCAGGCCCAGACAACAGTGTTAACTGCCACTCAATTAGCATTGTCGATGACAGGCTGTATACCCCGCCGTTGACAGGCTCCGTCAGTGCCACTTTCACAGTCGAACTCTCAGCAGACAGTGATCCGGACGCAGACTCGGAAGTCGAGCTTGACGCTGAGTTTAAACTCGTACTTGATGCTGAAGCCGCTTGTGACGTTGATCCTGAAATTGCTGATGAAGACGACTGAGACGAATCACTCGAAGCTGAAGCTGAACGTGACGATGAGGAAGTCGAAGGTACTGCTGTTGTCGACGGCGAAGACGTGCTGGGTGAAGACGTTGCTGATGGAGACTGCTGAACACTGTCGTCCTCGGACGTAGACGCTGGCGATGAAAACGATGTGTTGTGTCTCTGCATCTCCGCCTCATGCTTGTTCGCACCAATCTGAAGAATCTGGAATATGGCCCCAATAGCTGTATAGGTGTCGTCAGAGTCTGCAGCAAGCTGAACTGCAGTCCTCTCCTCTGTGTTCTCCGTGCTTGGAAGATAGCACAAATAGTTGGAGGCTGGGACGCACAAGTTTTCACTGCACGCCCACCCGGTTGGGCAGCTTCCGATGGTGCATTTCTGTGATGGCGTTTCAACTGGAACGCATTGCGTTGTGGCACTCGAATTCTTGTTCGCTCCATCAGTCTCAACTGACCGACACGTTGATCCGTGGGCACAAACGGCCGAGACAGCGCTGCAGTCTGCGTAAAACGCCAGACATTGCATTTCTTCAGTCAGAGCAGAAGAAGCAGCGACAGCAGTCGTTCTTCTTGTTCCACGTAGATAACTCACTCGTGCATTCTCCAGGAACGCTGATGACGACAGCCGCGTGCTGCTCAAGACTTGTGTCATTTCCAATCGACGGTTAACTACAGCGACTGGGACATCCTGCACGTCGGTACAACAGTCTCGAATAGCAAACAGTCCACAGAGCAGCAGCGCTACCGCTACATGTAGACAAACGATTAAGAACATTCACAAACAACGAACATTAGTTCAACGCGCTTCAATAACATATTATGTTAGCAGTGGTGCCTTTGACGTACACAACGCAAGGAACAACACGATAAAGCGGTCGCCGCGCTTATACGGGTGATGTCGATGTGCCGCACAGATACCAAACAACGGGTGGGCATTCTTCCTACATGCAGACAAACAAACGTTCAGAACAATTGTGAGAACTAACTGGGGGACGATAGGAACTCACTCAGCACTGTAAAGCGTCAAACGTACATGTAAACCCGCAGATCCGGACACCACGACTTGCGCATCCGCACACGTTGGGCGGCGAATGCCTCTTTCGCACGTTCGCCCGAGTCCGGCGCTTCCAACGGATCGTCGCTGACTTGCGAGTCGTCATCATTGATAGCTGGCACACTCGGCAGAGCGCTCTCCGGCCCTTCGACAGGCCGCAATTCACTCAGAATGCGACTGCGTCGCTTTTTCCTCGGTCTCCGATCTCTCGGTTTTTCGCTTTCAGGTTCCTTCTCGCTCTTGCGTTCGTCGCTTTCTCTTTCCCGTGCATTGTCCTCATCCGAAGGTCGAGCCACCTCCGGCGCCAGAAGCGAGCGACGAGGTAGCAAATCCAGTGATCGACGAGGAGGTCCGCGAGCTGCAGCCGATGAAGGCGGCGGTGGCACTGCCGGACGCCTTGGTCTCCGAAATGGAGGCAGCATGGGCGGACTCGGTCTTGGCTCCGGCGATGGCTCCGGACTGCGTTCAGCGAACTCCAAGTCGTCTTCGACTGCCGAAACTCGAGATCTGCGCGCCATGGCTCATGCGATCGGGTATCGAAGCTCTAAATCCTGCGTGACGTGACGTCTGCAGTCGGAATGGATAAGTGAGCGTATGTTAGATCGAATTGCTCGACCACTGCGCTCGAATGTCGCTGGACAGTCCCGCCTGACGTGGCCCGTTACCAAGTCTCTGTGCTTGTCAACAGCCCGTTCTCGCTGTGACTGCCAGGCAGCCACGGTTTCTTCTGCGTAGTACAACAATCCCCTTGGTAGTGATAATGCGGACACTTTATTCCTGGATAAGGGTATTTATATCGCGGGTAGGATGTACCACTAATTTGGCACACTTGGTGCATCGATTTGTGCAGTAGTGCAGGATGAAAAACGAAGTACCGGTATTAATACAGTAACTTCAAATTCACCATATGTGCCTGCTTCTGGTCGACAACGTTACGGTGAATCGATGCTGCTGCCCTGACCAATGTCACATTGGCAATGTGACGGTCGCCTTCCTCACGCCTACATGTAACAGCCACACATCATCTTTGCAAAGGCTACAGGCGTTGTCAGATTCAGCCTGAACAGGTCCAACTTGATGCAGACCCAACCATGGATATGTGCTACTACAAGGTACGATTTTTGCTAGTGTTATTCGGCAGTTGTGTACATGTATTTCCCAGAGGCGCCTCAAAATATGAAACTTTGCTGGTTCTGTTTTCCTTTTGACAGGAATATTCACTTGACCTTGTAAACTGGAACAACTTTAATATTCCTGTTGAGAGGGTAGGATACGTCTAGGAATTACTACCAAGGGGGCAGTCTGTAGCAATGGCAATCGCCACGTCGCCCGCCACCAAGCAACGTGAATGGATGCATTTATCCAGCTGCTTGTCGACTGATCTTTGCGGTGGATGTGTCTCGAATGAAATTCATTGAAGTGCGCCAGGACAAGAAGTGTGCGATGGACACTCTCACTGTTGTGGTCACGTTGGTAAGTAAGAGGGTCGGAAGTCTCTCTTGGCGTGACGAGCTTCAGAAGAACGAGAGCTTCTGCGCCATCAACCGTTATGGTCAACATGGGTACGAGTCCTAGGCACGACTATCTCACCGTTCAGATAGCTGCGCCGTTAACGTGACGCTCGCGCGACTCAAGTGGGTGCTTTTCCAATGGCTTGGGAGGGTCTTTGTGGAGGCAGACATGTCCTTCAAGAGGAGCACGGGGTTGTAAAGGCAAGGTGGATTGGTTGCGTGTTGCATTCAACAACACCTATGAGGGTACAGCCCGCCTTGTGGCACCGGCGCCCTACAGCTGCTTGATGAATTTGACGACTTCGAAGTAACATTTCGGAGGGTTCTTCCACGCGCGCAGGCATTCGTCCACCTTTGTGTACCGCGGTGCGTTGTTCTTGGTGTTCGTTGTGAGGGACACACTTCAGCCAGCTTTCGAGTTGCGCAAGTAGCTTGCGGCCGATGCCATTCGTTGGCACTTCGGATCCTCAAACACGCGTCGAACTTTTCCTTCCGGTTCAGACGTGCGCTGTAGTCCGATGATGCCAACCACCTCGCTCGATCCGTCTTTGGTCGCTCGCAGCCCAAAAATTGGCCCCAGGGATCGTGTGACTGCCGGTATCCTCAATGCCGGCGAAATCGTTCGTCAGGTCTTCCGTCTCCGCGAAGCCCTCCCCCCACTGGTAGCGATAATTCAGATTGTCATCGAAGGCCTGATGGTACTGTCAGATATCGATCGTCTCGGTCGTCATGGGGTCGCTTGGAAGCAGTTTTCACGTTGCTTGAGTGGGGCTACCTGAACGTGAATCATCAAGCGTACTTAAGTATTCAACAACTTTTGGTGCTGGTGTATCAACAGATCACACTACGTTTTGAATTTCGACAGTCTCATGCACCCATCTCTTACTATTGTCACTGGTACATGTTGAGGGAGACTACAGTTGCTTGACAAACTTGTCGACTTCGAAGTACTTCGGGTTCTCCCAGAAGCGCACGATTTCGTCCACTTTCGTGTAGCCGAGAGCAGCGTAAAACGCTAGCGCCTGCTTCTTCTTGGGGTTCGTCGTCAGGAACAAGCTTTCGATCCCGTGCTCTTTCGCCCAACTTTCGAGCTGAACCATGAGCTTTCGGCCCACGCCCATGCGTTGGCAATTCGAGTCTACGAACAAAGGGTGAACTTCGCCCACAGTCTCAGCTCTACGCTGCAACCCGATGATGCCCACCACCTTGCTCGATCCGTCTTTTGTTGCCACCGCAACCCAGAAATTGCCTCCTGGAGTTATGTGACTGGTTTCGATGTCGGCGAAGTCATTCGTGAGGTCCTTGCGCAGACGCTCCTCCCACAGGTAGCGGAAGTCGGGGTTACCGGTATCGTCGAACGCCATTAAGCCCTCGACAAAAATCTTGGTGACGGTGGCATGGTCTTCGGGACGATACTCTGACGGTGATTGTCGTTGGTTGCGACGAATGCTCGGTGTTGTTGGAGTCTGGCATGGCGTTGGTTTGAATTGCGTGCGGAGCAGGTGAGGAGTGCAAAAACAACAATGACCAGGAAACTGTTTGTGTTGAAATTGTGAAGAATTGTGAACCGGCAGTTGGGCTCTGTCGTGCTCGCGCAGCGTAGCTTGTTTTAGGTGAGTATTAGTCAGCTTCTGCGCTTTTTGACTTTAAAAATTCACGTTTGGATGAGTGAATAGATGAGACGCACAGCTGAAAGTTACCACCTGCACGAGTGACAAGCATATTCTTCTGGCTAACAATGGCCAGCCTCGACGGCAATCTCTGTTGAGGTGATGCTAATCGGATTCAACGTATTAATACTCTATGCTATCCACCAAAGCAAGACCTTGTCCCAACTTGCTACAAGACATCCTATAATATACTGAACGAATAGCAAACCATCGATGGTAGTCACGATAAACTGATAGACTTTTCACTCGTTAGTTCAGGGTCTAAATGAATACTCCCGTCTCGCTGATGTACTGGGAAGTCTTCGAAGCCTGGTGCAGCAACGACTCAATCGTCGAGTGCATGTCTGCGGCTGAATAGAGGTGTGACGAGAAGCGCGAGCTCTGGCTGCAGGCGCTACTGGCACTTTGGCTGGACGTAGTGCTCTCGTTGTCGCTGTCATACTTCCACGTCGCTGACCCAGGGCCGCCCATGCCACCCAAGCCGAGGCCGCGAACCTTGGCGTATGAAAGGTTCGTGAGTCGATCCATCGTCTCAGCTTGAGAGAGTGGTGGCGAGTCTACTACGGACTCGCTGTCAATATCGTAGAGGTCGACGATCGAATCGGCTCGTCGAGTGCTGCCTCTAGAATCGCAAGATGATCCAAACGAGTGATTAGCGCGTGCACGAGGCTTGAGGAAGGCGTGCGACTCCAGGGCCAGAGCTTCCAGGCGAGCACTGATCTTGCGTAGCAAGTCACCCACATTGGACATCCAGTCGTGAGAGACGTGGCTGCTCGCAGGCACGTGGTCCCGTTTCCACAGGTCCAATGTGGCCACACAGTACGCTTCTCCCCGAGCCAGCGAGCCACTGGCATCGGCGCCCGACGAGTAAATGGGGAAGCTTAGCAGCGATACGGCACCTTGCTCCGTGTGGAGCGGGTGGGCCCGGAAGCGAGGATCATGCTCCATCTCGCCCACGAAAAAGGGTGACCGGTGATGCACCGCGTAAGAGCTCACACTTTCCTCCCGAGGAACAACGTCATCGACCGTCACTGAGGAAGCCTCTAGCTCCAACATGTCATCATCAAGATCCAGTTTGGGCATGTTGGAAGCCGTCACTAAGCAGTAGACTTCGTAGCTACCAACAATATTGATGGTGCAGCCACTCCACTGAGAGGCTACTTCCAACACGCGACGCGCCAGATCCTCCAGTTCCGTGTCGTGGCGGAGGAATACGAGGGAGCGAGCATCCACCTTTAGACCAGTCACCTCGACGTATTTTGCACGGGCCAACTCGTCAGCAGTGCGCTCAACGGGGGCCTTCGGGAATATGTTGTACCAGCTGAAATCCAGCTCGTAGTCAGGTTCAGGCGTCTTGAGCTGGACAAAATGAATCTTGGAGGTCCGGCACGAACTTGCGCGCGGTTTGGTCGCTCTTGGCTGCAGTTCCTCTTCGTAATCTTCCTTTTCCTCCGATGTAGAATACAAAGAATGCGTCGGTGCTGAAGCTGAGAGAGGCGTGATGAAGTTCAAGGGCCTGTGGGTCACGGGCTTTGTCTGCGGGTCGTCTAGCAGTACAGTCTTAGCGCGTCGACTACGCATGGACTTGACCACAGCGGACTCGCTGTCATCAAGATCAGTGTGGCTGGGCAGAGTCGCGCGTCGGTTGTCATTGGTTGCAGCAACGAAGCTGCTCGTGCCGCTGGTATTGGAGGCTGTACTTACAACGGATCCTTGCGAAAGTTGAGACTGCCGTGAGCGAGCACGTCGTCGGTCGGGAGTTCTTAAAGAGGTCGTGACAAGTGAAGGATCCAAGCCCAAATCAATTTGAGCACGACCAGAAGGCCTCGACGGAGTTCCAGTCGCAACAGGAGCTGCCGGCCGACTCGCCTTGTGTTTTGTGACCAACGACTCCAGACTTGGGAACTGGAACACATTCATCGTTGAGTTCTCAGGCGATGCATGAGCCTTAGCCGATCCAGCCGAACTAGCCGAGTATTTTCCATCATCGTGTGCTGCCTCCGCTGCTGCTTTGTGCATCGCAGCGACATTGGTAGTCTCGCCATAGAGACACTGCGAGCATACGCGTTTCTTGCGTCGCGAACGCGATGGTGCTGCAGCCAGAACAGACAAGCACTGGTTGCACACGAGCTTCTCGCACGCCTCACAGTGCCGTTTCCAGCGGAATGGACCAAACTTACGGTGGCAGACGCCGCACGTTCGTCCACCAGCAAACATGCTTCCACGCAGCATGTTCGGGTCGCAGTCCTTCGGGTCGTGCTGCGGCTCTCGTGGTTGGCTCTGCGACATACTCGGTCGTTGAACCTTCTCCTGACGGTACGCGTCGATGAACGGCTGTAGCCGAGTCAAACACAGTGCGTCGTGTCGGAGCCGCTGCTTCTGCTGGTGCACAATCTCTTTTGCCTTGTCGTCGTCCTCATCCACCGCCGCTTCCGCCTGTCTCGGGTCCAACGAACACGTCAGCACGACTTCAAGCGTCACTGTTGCCTCCTTCTGCTGGTCTTCGTCCGCTTCACTGGGCGATATCTCCTGGATAATGTACGTGATGCGGAAGTCGTTCGTCGCCAGTCTCTCAGCTCGGAAGTCGTGTCTCCTCTCGGCGAACGTTGGGGCGCTCACCGGTCGATACAAATGCAGCAACGACGGCACGGACGCCGCTTGAGTCGTCATGCCGGAATTCTTCCTCTTGCTCGTGTCCGAGCGCTGCAGCTTGGTCGACAGCGTGTAGCCCAGGAGCACACAATTGTCCACAGCTTCCAGTAGCACGGCGTTCTTGGTCTCCTGCTCTTGCTGGTTCTTGGCTGCGTATGGCTTCAGTCTAGCATATTGCAGCGCCACGTTCTCCCGCTCACTGGTCGAGTGCTCGAGCGTCGGATAGCGCGCGATGCAGCCGCCCGACACGTACGTGGCCGGGAGCAGTCTAGCCAGTAGAGACGGCGTGTCATCCCTCCCGAGAAGAGCTGTTTGTCCCGTTAGAACTGCCTCCACCTCTGCCAATGAAGCCTGCAATGGCTTGACGGCCCGCAAGCTGTATGAACTGCCGCTTCTCTGGCTGCTGGAGCGTCTCGCGCTCTCGTAGAGCTTGGCGGCTTCGTCGGGCAGCGTCCCGATGCGTTTCCAGCGCATGGGCTGGAAGATCTCCTTGGCCCGCGCGCGGCCGCATAGCCGAGCTTGCTGCTCGTCGTCCACCGCCGTCAAGGACATTGCAGTGCGAATGGGCTGGACTGGACTCGACAGGCAGAGAGAGGACAAGTGAAAGCGTGGCAGTGGAAGGGAGCTTGAGGAGCTACTGGGTGCGCGGAAAGGGCAGTCCAGGCAAGAAGCCAGAAAATGAAGTCAGTTACTGTTATCCCCTCTCCTTCTTGATATTTGGAAGATTATATTTGAGGCTTAAGAAGCTTTATGTACGAGGAGTGTTATTAATATTAGTACTCATGTGACTTGGATCTTTGTATACTTTAAGAATAGATTTATACGTGTACAGAGGGTAATGTGAGAACCAAACAAAATAACATAATGGAGGTTCAATGGGACGGCATTTGGCTCGCCTTTGCCGGCATGTGTTGCCACTGCGGGTGTGTGAGCCATAAAGTGCTCAACTCCATGCATCACTTCCCACGACTTGGCCTTCTACCTTTGTGTGGGTCAGTTGGTATCTTGTGGGCAGGCACAAAGGAGGCGAGAACGATATTTTAGATCCAAAGAGCGCTCCTCTGCCCACGCTGAATCGATTGCGTGGCCATAGCAGAAACGCTGGAGAGCTTTTTCGTCAATGACGACGCCTCGATCCATGGACAATGACAATGCGCTCAATAGCTGTTGTGTCCATTCCAGGGATCAACTCTCGGTGGAGTTTGTGGGCGGGAGCGAGTGCGCGATTTGAGTTCAAACATCGACGCCGAACTTCGGCGTCGATGTAGGCTGGCCGAAGATGGCGAGCACTTTCGGCCCCAAGGGTGCCACTGCCAGTGGCACGCGGCATGACGCTGCTGCATAGTGGGAGTGTAAGCATCTTACCCGGTGATGTAGAGGGGAGCACCGAGGGCAGTAATGGATCACTCCGTCGCCATGTCGGGCAATTGACGACGGCTGAATGCAGGTCGGACATGTTGAACGGCGTGATGGCTCTGTCGATACCGGTAGTCGTGTCCAGCTGTGGGTGTGGCGGCAAGATCGTCTTGCCAAGATGATCTTCGCCTGCCTGCTGGCGAAAGGCACGACGAGATGGGGCGGGCGATATGAACTTCATATCGCTCGCCTCAGCGGAGGCTTCTTCATATTACATGTATGAAGAAGCCTTCGCTGACAGTTGTTGCCAAGCGGCCAAGCTGCTGTTGCTCATGCCATGCCTTCCGATTCCGCACGTCTAATAGACGGTCTATGGCGAAGCGGATACTGGTATTAACAACGACAATGAGATTGCCGGTCGCTGCATCGACATTTGCCATATCACTCTCTGGAGACTTCAACACGACTGGTATTACATGTAATAGCGGCAACGTCATCTTGCCACAAACAACTTGTTACGGAGAATCAAAAGTTTGGGAAAATTAAATCTGCACATATTACTGCAGACATACGTTTGCTGCGAGGGCATATTGATGGAATCTAATGCTTGTAAGCGCGGACAACGGATTCCACGTGTTGCTATTCGTGTCAGCTACTGCAGTTTGCTGGAGTTTCCTCGCTGCGTGGAATGGTAAACAACACAAAGTAGCTATCAGCATCATCAAAAATGGCACTAAGTGGCCGACATAACCGACAGCTTCTATCTCCCGGCTACAGTTGGAGAATGTCAGCAAACTACACCTTTTACCAGGCAGAATGTTTATTTTTCAATTCATCTATGCCTAATCGACGTTTCAAATTTTACCTACCGGTATCGGTATTTATTATTTATTGTGAAAACCGGTCGGAATGTAATCTAATACTAAATAAGCCATTTAAGAATCTTATTTAGGGTCATATACTATTATTAATTTCAATCGAAGTGCTATTCAAAGTGTACTACCCACGGTTAAACTCCGAATTGAAACTCGCTTAAGATAGTGCACCCATCACATTCACAACCGATTTAGTTATTAATAACCCAAAATGCCGACGTGCATGTCGGCATTCCGAGCTTTGGTGCATACATAAATCCAACACACAAGATATGAGACATTAGCTCGTATTTCAGTGACAATTGGAGGAATCGCCCAAACTAGCAGGACCAGCGTGCAAGTTGATAACCCTGAGTTCATGTTTGACACGAGGGACTGTTTGGGACCTTTTGTGAGGAAGTGAAGGAGCTGGTTAAGCCCGCTTTGGCAGCCTACGAAGCTCGAACAATTCGGCCACATAGGAATGTGTACGCTAAAACAAATCGGGGAGCAGCACAAAAGGACCTCGTGGCATTCACCGGGACAACTAGCGCAATGTGTNCTCTCTGCCATGTTCCTTGCTTAATAAGAGATTGCCAGCTGGACACGATCGAACTCAGATTTAGATCACCCTGCCCTCATGTAGCCCTCTAAATACTTTTCGTGGGGATGTGTAGTTCAAATCCCTGATTTGTGGGCGATTGACAACGGACATTCTGATCGGTTTTCACAATAACATGCAATGCCTGTAAGAACAGCCATTTTTGGCCATTTCAGGATGGCAATTGCAAGTACAACATATTCCTGTGTTCCGACAACCACATCATATGATATATATATCATCGTTAAGCTTAGCACATGTACATTTGGACTAGTCTACTTATAGCATCGTCACCCTCAATGGAAATGCATACATACCCGCTGAAAGAGACGCCTCAAATGGATGTCCGCAGGCCCGACATTGCCGGAGGAAGTAGTGTATCTGTGCATAATAGTACCACACAAGTTGTGTCCAACCAATGGTGAGCCACTATCCACGATTGTTGCAACGACGTTGCCTGCTCGTCTGCCACATGGTTACAACTACATTTGACATAAAAGGTCATATTTAAGGACATTTCGTCATGCTCAGCAAGTTGCCTTCACCTCTTCTCGGTAGCACGCTGTCTCGATCTGAGACTTCGTCTATCATACTTTCTTGCCTATATCTAGAGGCATACCCATTTTTGTAGCTATTCGAATTCCCCTTCATAGGGCTTACAGTAGGGCGACGGCGGGTTCTTACAGACATTGCGTGTTAAAGGCCAACTAGGTATTCTACATGTAGGCAGTCTGCCTAGTTATAAGAGACGCGACAATAGGGTTTTTCAAAATACTCATAAATTAGGATAGTGCAACCATCATTTTCGCCTCATTTTTCATCTCATTTTTGAAGTAGATTTGCGCGAAAAATGAGATTCTGACCCCCCTAATAGGAATGCTCGTGACTGGTAGAACATGATAGGCTCCTCAGGCATAACTCAGAGCTTACTTCTAAGCCACCTCCGTGACATTGTCTCTAAGTCGTCGATAGTAGGGAAACCACTTTGCTTGATAACGATGTGGTGTAGCGGGATCCGTCAAAATCTTACTAAGACTGGATCCGGCTTCCCAACTTTGCCCAGACACCGACTAACGGAGGGGGTCCCCCGATGATCCGTGATCTGCTGAACTGGTCACCTTGTGTATCCATCAGTGGGCTGGATCTGCTCTCTTGG
>LGSN01000760.1:0-18860 GCA_001314375.1 Phytophthora podocarpi | reverse complement strand
ATGGGGCGAGTGATTTATTGCTAGGCGCTACATGGCATGTGTAGCGAGTGACCATCGTCCTTCATTTAGTTAGAAGGAAAACTACCATCGACCCCTTTCAGTATAGATACCGGTAACCATAATCGGCATATCCCAAATCGTGGATGGTACACTGTACCGGACCGGACCCTGTCCACTATAAGCAGAGGAAGTCGGGTATATGTGAGGCCCGCCATGTCCATCACGCTGCACTCATACACTCACAGCAGCATTTCCACCATTCATCGTCGTTCACTTCTTGAGCAGTTTGAATCGCTTGCTAAAGTGAGAAATTGCCGTGTCTAGTACTTCGGCTGGCCGGTTGTCGTCAATCTGACCTGTGAATTGAATGTAGCTCTTGGAACCACCATATTTGTCGCAAAGCAGTTTGGCGTGTTCTGGCATGAAGAAATCTTTCTTCGAAGCGCTGATGAAGAGGCATGGGAGTGTGAAATGTGGCGCTGCGTCGAGCAATCGCACATCACGGAAATTGAACCCTCCTGCCTTGCCAATTGAGTTCGCCAGGATCTTTTGCACTGCTGTGACCATCGCAGACGGGAAGAACAGATTGCGTCGCTCAGCACTTTTGGTTATCATCTGCAGCATGTCCCAAATAACTTGCTCCATGTCTCCGTAGGCACTATCTGCTGTCAACGCAAATATGAATTTATCGTTTCCAGAATTTCTGGGGGAGCGTTTGAATCCCTGTAAACGTGTTTTGCCATTATTTGTCTTGCAGCTCCGCTGAATAAGTTGGTAGCACGTTGCTGGGCTTAGCCCTTGCACAGGAACGTTGTCGATTGCAAGCAGTACGAAGTCGCCGTTTGCGGCGCTGTACTTGCTGAACCGGAAATGCAGCCCTGCCAGTGGAGGAATGCACAAAATGTGATGATCCTCTTTGTCCTCCACGACATCAAGCTTTCTTGCTTCTCTTCTCGAGACCGTCATAGTTTCATAATGATACGGCATACGCCCTTTTACATGCAGCAACGCTGCTGCAGAACCAATATCGCGGCCCCAGACACCCACAGCCGATGCGCGCCCAGTAGCATACAGGTACTCCACGACAGTACGCAAGTCATCGTGTTCAAAGTACCCAAACGACACACGATCGCCGCCGGAAAGCCCCGAGCCGGACAAGTCCACCGCAAACAGTGAAAAACCTGCAGCCAGCACTTTGTGGTGTAAATAGACGCATTCTTTTCGCGAGCTGGACATGCCGTGCAGGTAGACGATACACGGGTCCACTTCCACAGACTGAGTTGTCTGCTGACTGCTCCAACTGGAATTGCTGCTGCTGTCCGTGCTGACATTGTCCCCCACCGATTCCCCTACAGAGCACCCAACCGACATTTTATCCTCCTCACTAGACAGCGACGAAGATGATGATGAACTCGCCAATTCTGCAATGGGGTCTGCATCTCTCACCATCCTACGACGCCAGAAGCTGCAGGCCAAGTATTCTCCTCGGGGATTCTGCAGATGGAAGTCTTCCCGCACGAACTCTTGGCACTCGTTGTTGACAGTGGCGAGTATGAACTGTCGATCTCCCAGTTCACGGACGGAATACTCGGCACGAACAGGGCTTGCAATGGACTGCACCATCTCCTCGTATGTCTCGGAGAAGAGATTCCACCAGCTTCCGAGGCTGTTGGCGTGCAGCTCGCGCTTGCTCATCTACAATAAAAGTGTTATCAGATGGAAGAGGGGCGATAGTTAAGAGAAAGCGGAGGTTGCGTTGCAAATGGAGACCGTCAAGCCTGTCATCAATAGACGAGCGTGAAGAGGCGTATATTAAGCTCACCTCGGCCTCGAGCTCTCCGTCCTGGAAGATCTCCATAGCTTGTGGCTGCCAGTGCGCAAATTGAGCCTTGAGCGGGGCGTGAGTCCAGTGCAGCGCTTTTCAGTAATGGCCGTGACGTATCGCTGAACGTAGTGCAGCTACTCGAGTAAGTTATGTTTGCTGATGTGACACATACTTAAACGGGAGTCTGTAGAGCATTTTATGCGTTCACATTAGCAGTGACTTATCTGAGCATTATATCCCAACTCTGCATCATATCGTGAAAGAGTTCTGCTGGCGCAGTCCAACGGGCAGGGCGCTCTGACCGCACCACTCGCAGATCGCGGTCCAACATCGGACGATTCGCCTTCACTACCGTCAGCTGAGATAGGACGCAAAGTTCCTCTTCGAAGGTGTAATTTACGAAGATGAATTTAATGCAGCAATAGCAGCTTCCGACACTTCGGGAATTTTTGAAGTTTTTTTAGCTGTTTACAAACAATGAGCTCAATTTCAACATATTGCTGATTTCAAGTTCTAGTCGTTCCTGCACTCGACACGCCGGGAAGTACATGTAGTGCATCGCGGAGATCGATTGATAGTACGCGCCCGCCATTACCGTCACAACTCCAAGATGAGAAAGCTGTGTCATCGATGGGCTGGCGGCAGGAGCGGCAACGACTGATCGGTTGTATTGGTTGAATTGGCCCCTGATAGAAACGCTGCACTAAAATGTCGGCTACATGCTGGGCTGCCAACACGTTCTTCATACCACCTTAACTCGCTGGGCGCGCATACTCTATCAGGTGAAGAAGCGTGTTGATGCTTTCTTTTTTATACTGTAGCAACGGGCTTTCATGGATATCTTATCGAACAGACACTTCGAAACCTCTTATCTCGTAGCGAGCCGTTTGGTCACTGGCTGAGCTCGTCAATACCAGATTATCTCGATCATCTTGAGTGCCTCAAGAGTCTTCCCCAGGTACGAGGCGATGACTTTCATTTCCACCGAGGTATATTCGTTGTCGTTAGATCTAACTTAGACGCTTCAGCACTAAAAAGATCGGGAATTCTTTCTCCCAGAAGAAGAAGAAAGTCGATTACCGATTATGTGGAGTTCTCAACTTGCATGCAAGTAGCTACTGATCGATGTGGCTGTGGAATACCACTCCCACACGATGCGTGAAGTGACGCTGGACGTGTCGAACTTTTTAAACGAGCTCGAATTTCACTTTTGAAGCCACCAAACTGCTGCGACCGCAGCAGGTGTTTGAGAATATTGGTGAAGATAGGGAACCCAGTGTGAAGTTCACACTGGGAACTATTATAGCCCATGGGGATATCATACCCGATAACCAATGCCGATAGATTTAATGATTTGGGTTGATAACAAAACCGTCGAGGGCGGACCACTTGCATAGTGAGGGATGAAAGAGAGGCTTCGACTGTTTGATTCACACGCGATCTTACACAGCCTGACTCTTCCTAGGCTACTGCTACTAGCGATACTGATACCAGGGTGCGTGGTTAAACATTTGCTACGCCGAGCATCGCGTTTGCCACCTTGAAGGTGTCGATTAATGTTGACTGGACTTGGAGTTAATACGTTGCTAGCATAGCGAGTGAACAACGTGCTAGATACACTGAACAAGCGCCACTCATTGCTGCGTGGATCGGAAGGACGATGTTCTTCCATGGCGCTCGCGTTCGCTGTCCTCTTTTAGCTCAAGGAGCCTGTTCAATGCCAGTGAATACCCACTGCAGTTACAAGGAAGTCAGGCCAATGATACCCAAATTGGTGCTAAACTCGTACTTCTCGCTGTGCTGTTGGGGCTGTGACTACCAGGTAAGACGTGTCACCCACTAACGAGCTGCTACTGATCAGCGTCGTTACAGTTGGCGAAACGCTCACCACTTTCCATGAATTCCCGCAAATGTCATCCAGTTTGCACTCCTCAACTCGACACTAAGAAGACACAACGGACCTGTCCAATTCTGCTGGGATGATAGCTGTGGTGACTGCAATCTCCGTTGTGGAGCGTCTTCTTGATGAATCAGCAGGTAACCTGACAACAGCGACGCCTAGTGCAGCGGGCGACGATGAGTCCCTCAACAAAGCTGCTCAACAGATGCGCGTGACGCTAGTGTTCGTTTTGGCGGGATTTGCGACCATTTGGCTGCTGTGCATTGGACTGATCTGGCACATGCGCGTAAATCGAGCAGGGGCACTGAAAGGGGACGCAGCAGCCGCAAGAAAGGTGATTCTGCCGGCGTTTGAGCCTGTGCTGTCCGTGCTGAGTGTCGTGAATGGCTTGTACATTGTCTTCCTGGTGGTGACATTGGCAACGGGCTATTTTGAAAAATTCCTCTCGCCACTCGTACTTGAAGCGTTCTACTCCGGCAATCAGTTCATGTTCGTGAGCGTGTTGGTCCTGATGTTTCAAAAGAGCCTATCACTTCCAGCCATCAAGCGATCGGTGGCGATCTCGTTCCTTCTGTCATATTACACTATCTTGTATGTCTGGGTAGCGACAACATTTGGGCGACCAGACCAGCAAAAGGAATTTACTGTTGGACTCCAGTTTGTGCGCAGCCTGCTAATGCTTCCATTTGTGTACGCGTTCGTCAAGCCTCCAAGTCGAGCCACGAAGCGCATCATTCGAGAGTTGTGTTTCGTCACCATTGTGTACTTCCTGTTGACCGTGTTGCTGATGATTGTCATCATGAATCCTAAGACAGTCGTTGCTAGTCGCTATGTCGTCTATGTGATGCTTTCGTGGGTTGCATTCTGTCCCCTGGTTGTTTGGCGCGTGTTGAAGGCTGACACTGAGTATTGGCGTGGGATTGGACAGCGAGCATGCAGTACCCAGGATTTATTTCAACGAGAGAATGGTCTGAGTGAGCGTGTCTCCTCTGAGGGATTGCACGTGCTGATTGAAATGAACCGGAAGTGTGTGATTGACTTCGCTTACCTGGAACTCGTTCGGCAGCTTGGAGTGGGCTCGACATCAACTGTGTTTCAAGGCACACTAAAGACAAAAACCCTTGTGGCAGTCAAAGCATACTCACCCAGTAGCTGCTCCGACGACGTCGTGGCAGCTTTTTCGCACCAAGCGGCCATGTGTAGCGTGTTGAACCACCCGAACATCGTTAAATTCCATGGAATGTGTGTTGCGCCGCCTACCATTTGCCTCGTGTTCCAGCTTTGCCAGGGTAGCCTGGCCGACACACTGAATGATCAGGTTCGCCGGCAGAATTTCCACCCCGCACGACAGCAGGTGCTAATCAGCGTTGGATATATGCTGGACGCTGCTCGTGCTGTCGCTTATCTTCACAGTTTTTCGCCCCCATTCGTCCACCGCGACATCAAGCCATCCAATTTCCTCGTGGATGCGGAATGTAATGTACAATTGTCAGACTTTGGTGAGTCGAAGTCCGTAACAAAACTGGACGGAAGAACGCGGGCACCACAAGCAAAGGTGCCCGTACTAGAAGATAAACAGTTTGGTGTTATGGCTGCGGTTGCCTCTCCGTTGGGAACAACTCTATCACATCTTGATTCACCGTGGTGCACACACACGGAAAAGAACTCGGCAGAGTATGCTGCACCCGAAATAATTGACGGGAAAGGCGAGTTGGAGTTCTTTGAAGCTGCTGATGTGTATTCACTTGCTGTTACGATGTGGGATATTTTACACCCTAGCAATGACAAGTTCCCTCAAGCAAACGGAGATTATGCTCAAATATTTGAAGTTGTTTTGAATGGTGTGCGCCCCAGGTTGGACAACACTACACCTCCTAGATTGCGCGGTATCATTGAGCGCTCTTGGCATCGTGACCCTGGCCTTCGCCCTTCCGCAAAGCAAATAGTCACTGCTCTGGAGGATGTTCAAGAGGAACTGAGTGCGCGACTAGTACTCGACCTAATGAGTGAACTATGCGAATACCCATCAGTGGTAAGCGGGTCCAGTATCAGATCCGCAGGTCATCAACAAACGACTTTCCCGGGGTCGTTCATTGCAGATCGAATGATTGACCGGCGATTCGTGAGGCGTCCCGCTGAAGCAATTCGTATGGGTAACGCGTTGATGGATTCTAGGCTTCTCCACCACGTAAGCCATTCCAGAAGCTTTGAGAACAACGCGACTGCATTGTACTACTTCGATCTAGATGAAGCACAGCTCAGCCTACCGACTCATCTGGAGAGGTCACTCAATTGGAGTATCTCATTGAGCCAAAACGAATCAAGTGTCCCCATACTAACTCGTGGTTCCTATGACGGCCACCCTCGAACTTCTTTCAGCTTGGTGCGAAGTGATGCTTCCTGCCAGTGCCGGCAGCTAGGACAGCGTCTTATCAGCAGCAATTCCTCTCGGTTTCGTCGGCGGAAAGAGTCTCAAGCTGCCCCCAAGCCCGCGGTCGAATGTAACTTCCTTACGACTGCTTTGCTGGTGGAGGAAGAACCATCGCACCTGAACGACTACAATGGCTTCGACATCGTACCTAGAACTGCTGCCACTATGGCTTGAGAGTGGCAGCCAGCCGAAGTGCACCAGCTACGCTGGTTTATCTGACGTTTTGGAGAGCTGGTCCACATGAGACTAGCAGATAGTACGGTGGCAGATACTAACGTTAAATGTACGTCCTAATTGAATCCCCTGTAGTAGTAACATATGCAATGGAACGAATTGACATCGTATGACAAACAGTGCCTACATGCGAGGCCATGTTAGCAAAGTACATTATGTTGATTTACTTATGAAGCAAAGCCGGCTTCAGCTACGGCTTTGATTGAAGGCAGAGCCAATCCCAACTACGATAGAACTACGGTGTAGAAAGAATGATCACCGCATAATCCACAGATGAATAAAACAATTGTACGGAGCAGAATATTATGGAGGTAGTCAAACATACTGACGCTAAGGCATGTGAACCGGCTAGTGTTCAGACTTTTAACGTGACGCAAGGGATCACCTACAACTTTGAGAAGTGGGCCCATTATTTTATAGACCCTCACGAAAATACATTTTTCCACCACAGTTTCTTTCTTTTGCATTAGCACACAAACGCAACCGTCTCCCGTGGGGGTTTTATAGTCAGGCCTGGAAGCTTTCTCTCTAGCTGTTATTTTTTCCTTCGTTTGCCATGTATTATGCATCTTGCTTTGGGTCTACACAACCACTTTTCCCCACTGGAGAGCACAGCACTGGTTCCTGCGACAGAAGAATACAGACACCACACCCAGAAGCACGATGAGGGCCCTACTAGATCAAGCAACGCCGATCCTGCGGGATTCGACTCCTCGTGTTCTTGAAGCTCTGGCTGGATCGAGGGCTATAGCGGTTTTGGAATTGAGCTCTACGGCGCCAACATCCACCGAGGCTGCTGATGACGGCCTGTCAGAGTACGCTCAAGGGCAATTTGTGGTTCTCATGGTGGTGCTGCTGGTAAGCTACGGCTGCATGTGCGCGTTGTCTGGGGCGCTGATTGTGTACATGCGGCATAACCGCCATATCGCGCTCAAGGGTGACACGGAAGCTTCACGGAAGACACTGCTGCCTGCGTTTGAGCCTCTATTGTGGATCTTGTGCGCGGCCACGGGGTTGTACGCCATGTACTTTATGATTTCGCTGATTGCAAAGAACTACGCATCGAGTGCTGGAACTGTGGCCACGGAGGCGTTAAGTGCTGGGCGTCACTTTGTACTGGAGCTTGCGTTGATATTTATGCTGCAAAAGAGCGTATCGATGCCGGCGTTGGCGCGCTCTATTGTCATCACCATCGTTATTGCGTGCTACGCGCTTCCCTTCGTGTGGTACACGACGATCAATGGTCAAGATGAAAACTCGAGCTCGAATTACTGGATCGTGGCTGTCGCCCGCATGCTTCTTTTCCCGCTGTATATTTACGTGGCTGTGCGCCCACCTGCACGTGCCAGCAAACGCACATTGCGTGAGTTTTGCGCTTTCGCTACGGTATACCAGACGCTCGAGATCGCATACCACACAGCTTTCAACGACAAGAATGTACACCTTGGCTTTGCACTGATCTACGCACACGTGTTGTGGGGATCTCTATGTCCATTTTTCGTGTGGCGTCTACTCAAGGCTGACACAGAGCACTGGCGTGGTCTCGGACAGCGTGCAGTGGGTTTGCAAGCACTGTTCCGCAAAGGAAATATCCACGAACGTGTGTCGTCACAGGGGCTTCACGTGCTGATCGAGATGCACCGCAAGTACATCATTGACTTTTCTGTTCTGGACATCAAGCAGCGTATCGGTGTGGGTTCTACAGCTGTGGTTTACAACGGTTTGCTTCACTCGAAAACCCCGGTTGCCATCAAGGTGTACACACCTTCCAGCGTGACTGAAGACACCGTTGCCGAGTTTTCTCACGAAGCGGCTCTTTGCGGCGCGCTCAATCATCCGAATATCGTCAAGTTCTTCGGTATGTGTGTTTCGCCTCCGACTATTTGTCTGGTATCTGAGCTGTGCGTGGGTAGTCTTGATGTGGTCGCGCTGGCGTTGGCGCGACGACAGCAGCAGCCTCGGCGCCAACAGTTTTTACTGAACCTGGGCTACATGATCGACTCTGCCCGAGCTGTAGCATACTTGCACAGCTTCTCTCCAGCCTTCGTGCACCGCGACATCAAGCCAAGCAATTTTCTGGTGGATGTCGAAGGGAATGTCAAACTCACAGACTTCGGTGAGTCCCGCAGTCTGCCGAAAGCCAACATCGCATGGGAAATGAGCAGCCTCAACGATGCCAAGAACGCTGCTATTGTGACTTCCTCGGTATCAGCGGTGGGTGCCACTGCTACTACGAGTAGCTCTTCCACTGACGCGGAACACTACCAAGAATACCCAGAGTCTACCTCAAACGCTGATCCTAGTGTGCATGGCGGTAGGGGCATCCCCTTGACACCACCTGATACCCCTGATGAAGGCCCCAGGACTGCGCCGGTGCTCCCTCCTTCAGGGTCACGCAAACCAACACCAGAAATGACTGTTAAAGGCACTGTTGATTACATGGCGCCTGAGATCATCAATGGACGCGCGGGAGTCGCCTCATACGGCGAATCGGCTGATGTCTACTCACTAGCAATCACGATGTGGGATATCCTGAACCCGGGCGCTGAAAAATATCCTGGCACGAACAACAATCATCTGCGTGTGCTCGAGTCCGTCATCGCTGGTACCCGGCCTGAGCTGGATCCTCAATTACATGCCGGTCTAGCCGAGCTCATCACAAATTCTTGGCATGTAGACGCTCGCATACGCCCATCAGCGCAGAAGATCGTGGTCGCTCTCGAGCGAATCCAGGAGGAGGTTTGCTCGGTCTTTGCGCTTGAGCTGTGTGAGGATATGGAGCACGATTCAACCATGCTGAAGAGCGGTGGCAACGGCAATAGCACCAAGAGCTTCTCCGGTGAGCAGGCGACACGAAAGATGCAGGATACCCAGGCCGTTGCATCTGTGGGCGAAGGTATCCGTCTTGGCAACATGTTCATGAACGCCGGCTTCATGCACCACATCAAACACTCGCAGCCTTTTAAGAGCAGCGACGACATGTTCTACTTCGACGAAGACAACATCAACTTCTGTCAACCGTTCGTGGTTCTCGAAGGCCACACAAGTAGAAGTGGAGCTGGAGCTACCAGTGCAGCTAGACGTCCAGGCTCGACGTTAGGTGCTCCATTACCTTCGCAGCTCGTGCAGTCCCCCGGTTGGTTCAAGAGTCTGCAACGCCAACACCAACCGTCGGATCCGACACCTCCACTGGCTACTTCAACTTCAACTTCAACTTCAGTCAAGAGCTCCGACTGGGACGCCAACACTGCGTCAGATTCGCCCCAGAACGACAGCGACACAGCATTCATTGATGCTGTCAGCAACGGGACGTCCGAGACGGAGGAATGTGCCTGTCGGAAGCTCGGGGAGCGGCCGAACATCCGCAAACCCGCGCGTCACCGCTTCCGTCGCAAGTACCGAGCCATCCCTGAAGACAACGTCCTGACTGCCAACCTGCTGCAAGAGGAGGACCTAACCTCCACTCAGGACCGACACCTTCTGGACGAATTCGACGCAGGACCGGTCAGTATCCTACTGCACAATACCGGTAGTTGAAGTATTTGTACTTTTGTGGCGGGAAACTACCACTTCCCGCCAATACATGTAATTGGTCAAAAATACGTTCACAAATCTGTCATTGGCTGGTTTGGCATTTGAGTACCCAAAATTCATCCAGTGCCAAAATCATGGCGTCGACCGAGTGTCCGATTTGTTCGCGTCATGTGCGTCCTGAGAACCTCATGCTGCACGTAGAGGCGTGTCTGACCAAGCAGGAGCAGCCCAAGACGCCATTCCGCCCCTTGTCGCCGTCTACCAAGCCCAAGTCCCCAATCAGTAGCAGAACTCCCAGTCGCAGTCCGTCAGCTCCGAGTCCGAGTCTGAATCCCCCGTCAACGTCGCCTTCTGTCCTAAAGAAGCGCAAACGTTCGACACCCGACAATGTTTCCGCTGTGCCGTTGGCAGAGAGGATGAGACCTATAGATCTGGACGATCTGGTGGGTCAGGAGGAGCTTCTGGGCGCTGGAAGCCTGCTGGCCACGCTCATCCAAGCGGATCGAGTGCCTAATATGATTTTGTGGGGGTAGGACGAGTTACTGCAATGGGAATAGTTAGGACGATAAATACTGATGTTTCTGGTGTGTATTTGGGGTGAACAGACCGCCAGGATGCGGTAAAACGACGTTGGCGCATGTGATCTCGAAGAAGACGGGCTGCAAGTTTATCAGCTTGTCGGGAGCGACGTCGAAAGCGGGAGACATGAAGGATGCAGTGGATCGAGCAAGAGGGGAACGCAAGATGTTCCGTCGACGGACCATCGTCTTCGTCGACGAGATTCATCGCTTTAACAAGAGTCAGCAGGTGCGTCAATTGTCGGGGTTGACGTGGGTTGCTGGGGCTTTGGTGCTGATGATTGACTCCAATTTGTGATGATAGGACTTCTTCCTGCCTCCTGTAGAAGACGGTACCATTACGCTGATTGGTGCTACGACTGAGAACCCGTCGTTCGAGGTGAACAATGCATTGCTGAGCCGATGTCGTGTGTATACACTCAAGAAACACACACCGGAGTCTATTGAAAAAATCCTCCGACGCGCCGTGCATGATCATGCTGCTGGAGGTGTACGATCACTGACGCAAACGCAAACACAGGAGTCCGAGACACAGTCGAATGGTGATATTGCCAGCCAGGGAGAAGACGCAACAGTAGTCTCCATCGAAGCTGAGGACGGGGCTATTGAGTACCTGGCTAAACAGTGTGCAGGCGACGCCCGAGTCGCGTTGAACTGTTTGGAGATGGCACTTCAAACTGCTCCAATGGATACAGGGAAGCATGTGCTGCGAGTATCTGGCGCCCACGTCCAGCATTGCTTTGCGCATCGGCAAACGCTTTTCTACGATCGAAACGCCGACATGCACTACGATTGCATTAGTGCTCTGCACAAGTCAGTGCGTGGCAGCGACGAAAATGCTACGCTCTACTGGTTGGCACGCATGCTTGAAGGCGGAGAGAACCCGTTATATGTGGCGCGGCGGCTTATTCGGATCGCAAGTGAAGATGTCGGTCTTGCAGCTCCTGAATTACTCCCCATGGCGGTATCAGCCTACCAGGCTGCTCACTTTGTTGGGATGCCTGAGTGTGACGTCGTGCTTGCTCATGTTGCGACGATGTTGGCCCGCGCGCCGAAATCCATTGAAGTGTATGATGCGTACAATCGAGCCAAACAATCGATCAAGGAGTGGGATAAAGGTGCATTGCCAGACGTCCCGCTGCACCTACGTAACGCTCCCACGAAGCTCATGAAGGAGCTGGGTTATGGCAAGGAGTATAAGTACAATCCGCACTATACTGCCGACGAGCTCAAAGATCAGACTTACCTACCGGACGAGTTGGTTGGCACGAACTTTTTTGAACAAACAGACGCAGACCGTGATGCATGTTGAGTTCTGCGCCGCCAGCAAGAAGTGCAAGGTATCCGATAGTTTTGTGACGTGCTTTTTAGAAACTGTAGACTGTTTCTCACTCACCCTAACCGATAATGTATATTTTTATTACTTCTAGGAAGCGTGGTGTGTTTTTTCCTTTTGCTTTCGTGTGTCCGTTGACATTCAATCGGGGCTGCCATTCAATCGGAGCTGGCTCTAGTTCGTTGCGTTGATTTGTTTGCTGTGAATTAGTAGCTCGAAGCACTGATGGCTGTGATGGTGGCTGAAAAGCTCGCCCAAACCTTGCCGACACTACAGGATGATACTCAGTGGGTTATCGACAAATTCGAGGTCGTGCATGTTCTGATCTTGATGGAATATCTGTTCATGTTTGGTACTTACCTAGAGCAGATGAAAGTGTGCTCACTACGAAGCTGCTATAGGCTGACGATGGTGCAGTAACGCCCAATAATTGAGATTGGAAACACAATGTATGGATTTGAGTTTATAGACATGGACGTCCAGGCAGCATAGCTCGCGTATCAATATGAATTCTAAAAAGCGTTCAAGCAGTTGATCCTCAAGACGACCATCTAATCATTTACGCGCTACCTGACCTGAAGAAAGCCCCGCACCTCAGCCACGAACGCGTACAGGTTCGTCTTGAACTGCATGCGCATCTTGCGCGTAGTCGCCGTGCCCGTCGCGATATCCGCAGGTGACAAAAAACTGATGAGCTCTGCAAACGCTGAGACCAACCGCTGCTGACTGGCAACGTCCAGACTTGCCTGCTCGTGGCTAATTTCCTCGGCCAACGCTGAATAGCTCGCTTGCTCGATCAAAATGAGCGGGTATAGCGTACCTGCGCACGCATCCAGGATGACTGGATTGAAGTCTTCAAAAAGCGCCATGCGGAAGATAACGCGCAGGAACGCCATAAACATATCTGGGTGCTGCTGGCGGTGGCCATCGAGTCCTGGCTTCTGGCCTTGTTGTGCTTTCCAGTGGTAACTAGCCAACTCACCGAGCGCTTGAAAGCTGTTGCGCACCACGTCCACCGACACGTGATGCATACCAACCAACAGTGAGTGCAGCAACATCTGAAAAAGCTCATTTGACAAAGACACAAGTTTCTCCGCGTAAACTTCCACCATATACGACACCAATGTAAAGTACTGCTTGCTCAAGCTCGGGTAGGCCAACAACTGCTCCGTCATAAGCGGGATCACCTGACTCAGACCAGAAAAAACCACGTCGGCCACAACACTTGAAGCACGGCTGGCGTCGGCTTGTTCCTGTTCAGTCGTTTCATCTTCCGAAAAATCGATAAAGTCCTTCGCCACCAGATGCGACAGCAGTGTGAGCAGTGCCAATAAATCGACGTAGCTTTCCTCCTCAGCGTCACCCAGCATGCTCTTCTTGCCCAAATGATGTCGGCAGTACGAACGGATGATATCGTCGCTGGCTGTGTACACCTGCAGTGCGTCGCGAGGCGACAGGTAACACAATTGCGCTTCCACCATCAGGCAAAAGAAGTTCAGGGTCAGGTTCACAATCTGTGAGTCACCCTGGAAGATCTGGAAGATCTTCGCAATGACAGGCAGAGCAGGTAGACAAAATGCTGTGATAGGGGCGTGACTGGTTGATTCAGCCGAGCGCGCGATGCCCGAATACATCTCGATAAGCAGCTTGAGTTCTTCCTGCACGCGCACATCATTTGTCGTTTGCTTGGACTCAAAGTTTGGCAGCGCGATGAGCTGCTGCAGCCGCTGTTCAACAGGGTGGCTCACAGCCTGAAAGTGAACCGCCCGCATGGTCTGATCAGCTGATGCCATTCCTGCTCGGCATAACGCCTCCGTCAGTTGACCACGGAGATTGGTTGGGATTCGGGCAACTGCAGCATTCAATGCTGAATCGTTTCCACCTGCCGACGTAGTCATGAACGACCCCGCAGACGCATTCGCTTGAACCAGCGATTGCCACATCTGCGAACTGAGTACGGGGTTGATGGCTCGTGTGTTTGAGAGTACAAGGAAGAATTCGATCAGGTTTTCCATGACCACGGGTTGCGTCGGCCAGTGGAGCAGGTATATCGTAGCCTTCTGAACCAGGAAATTCAACAGCTCACCTGCACGCCCTCCATTCTGAAAACCAAAAACTTGCATAAGCGCCGGCGCCACTTCACCCAAGTCGACGAGAACATCCTGGGCAAGATATGTAGCACACAGCCGCGTAATCGTTTTTAGCAGCCCTTCAGATACGAACGGACTGACACAGTCGCTCGTTGGATTTTGTGCAAGACGCGACGTCTCGAATTCAAGCATATTGCTCATGATAAGCATAATGAGATTAACCACAGGAGATTCCTCAGCGGTGGCAACACCACGAAGAGTAGCATGAATTCGGTTCGGGATGCCTGGTCGTTCACCTTCGAAGTCATCCGCGAGGAAAAGTCCCGCAAAGAGAATAACAAAATGCAGCTTCTCAAAAAGTTGTGAGAGCACCGGAGTCATTTCATCACGACCTTGTAGTTTTGCCAGTTCCTGCTGTACACTAGTCATCAACGACTGCACAAGAGATACTAGCAAGGATGCTGACGCAGACGAGTTTAGCCTGGCAAGAGCTGCAGCGAGCTCATATTGCTCCCGTGCACTACTGGCAGCGTTGTCTTCTACGTCTTCATCTTCATCCTGTTCGGCTAGCACCTCCACTGCACACAACTCCAGCTGAACCTGAAGATAGAGCTCTACAACCGGAGCTGAGGCTTTGCTGAGAAGTACCAGCGCTTGTTCTGCCTCCGGTTTGGAGGATCCCGACACTCCCGCCTCTAACAGTTGCGGGTCATTTACGAGCGCTACCCACGCATCCAACAAAATGTCAACACCCTCTAGTTCCCATAATTCATCGATCGCCTCATTAGGGTTTTCACGCAAGTGGCGTTGAATGCGCTCAAAAGCCGAGTGTAGAAGTTTGCTGGTCAGGGAGGCCAACTCCTCGATAAATTGGGGAAAAAGCTGTCCAGAGTTAGCCTGCAGCAGTGCCTCAAGACCAATGTTGTTCACGAGCCGGAAGAGCAGCTGACAGCAATCGATCAGCTCGCGAGTGGCTAACTCGTAACCGGTAATATCTCTCTGTGCCAGCAGGTCCAAGAACGGGTTGTGAACAACTGTGACGACACCACGGAAGATTTCACCCAAGAACTGCACTTGTTCCGTTTTGCGCTCGAAGAGAGGGCCCTGTAGCGATGCCAGCTGAATGAGAAATTGCCGAGCCAAATGAAGTAACGTCTCGTTCTTGGCTGCAATGTTACGGAAGAAAGCATAAGTGTTGAAAGCAGAGTGGATCAAATCCGGTCGCACCAGAATGGGTCTCCAGGAAGCCTGCGGCGTTAGCACTGGTCGGTTTCCAGTGTCATTATTGTTCGCCGAGTTACTCAGGCTCCACGTCAAATTTCCTGCACGTGGGTCTTCAAATTGCCAGTTCAACAACTCGACACAAAGTCGAAACGCTGCATCTAGTAGTTCCAACTGTTCTGGGGGGATATCTCCAGCAGCACCTGAATCTCCACAGGCAGTCGTCGTGCTGCGAATCGAGTCTTCCAGCAACGGAACAGCAAGTGCAACAATATCCTTCAACCCTCCACTCTTCTCCAACGTGCGTCGGGACTTGGTATGGAACTCCACCGGCTGCATCATGTTGCTAGCTCTCGACGCCGACGAGAATTCCGTGACGAACGCCAGCAGCCACTTAGCAGCCAATAGGCGGTGAGCAATAGCATTGCTAGGCTGCAACATTGTCCCCATCTGCCGCAGCACCGCCGCACGCTCCGACTCCAGCCGGTCCAGCCAGCCGCGCTTGACCAGCAACACTGCGGTCTGCAGCACTGCAGCCGCCACGAATCTCGGCACCGCAGCGCCTCGCTCCAGCAGCAACTGCATGAGGAAGTCCAGCGCCTGCGACTTGTCGGACAGAGCCAGAAGCGGCCATCGCTGCAACGTCACCTCGCGGATGGTGACCACGCAGTGGAACTGCACGACGGGCGGCGTATGGCTGGTGCGCAGCAGCGTCATGGCATCTGCCAGCGCGCTGGGGCTGCGCTTGAAGTGTTCCAGAATGGCCTCCGCCTCGGCGCGGCAGCGCTCGGCCTCGGGGCCCGTGGGCGGGGCATGTATCGCCACGCACGCCGCCTCTAACGCCTCCATTGACTTGGACGATTGGTGGCGATGGTGGAAAATAAAATATTGTGGATTGGAAAATGAAATATTGCCGCCCGTGAATTATGAATTATGAAATACACAGGTAGGGTCAATCCACTGATTTTGAGAAACCAATTATGATTCGCCTAAAAATGCACCTGCGATTAGGTTTAATTTGTCAAATGTACCTAATATGTGCTTTATGGATGCATATACCGTAATCTAGTGTCAAATGTCACCCCTAGCGTGCATACAAATACCAAGATCAGGATAAGTTCAACGTGCAGAAAGACACATATATTCGTGCTAGCAACAACACTTTACCCTGGTAGTGTGCTAGTTTGGTTTCCGTCCTCCTCCGTGCATCTCCACCCTCTCTCTTATGCCGCTGCTGGGGTTGGTGTTTATGGACTGCTGCTGGTGTGTTCTCGACTGGGGTGACACTTAACATATCGGAGCAAATCGTAATCTGATAAAACTTAAGGCCCAATCTAATTGCCCAATATGAGGGGGTGGCACTTAACAAAGGCGGACAATTAACACCTAGATTACGGTAGTGTTTTTTCCCGACAGATAGCCGGGCAGGATTGTTGCCGCCGTCGTCATGCACCCTATTTTGGCCAATGATATCCCACCAAACCTCCGTTTTGCCCAATTATACTGGGTAGGTGTATGTGTAACATTCCGACACTTTCCGACAAATATTTGTCGGAAGTCAAGTCAAAATATGAATATCTCAATACGGTTGTCAAGTCAAAAAAATATTCGCAGATATTTTAGTGGTTTCAGACAACTAGGTTCAATCCTAGTGTAGGACAGCTAGAGAGGACGTTGACAGGCAACCATCCGTCAATCAGTTTACAAAAACAGAAGAGACACGCTCACCATGAGCCTCTCGGCCTTCCTTCCTACGAACACCCAAAAGGCACGCACAACAGCGATTAGCGCGTTCGAGCGGATGTTGGAGCTTGAGGTTGTTTCCACGGAATATGTCCAGACTAGCAACCTCATGGACGCTTCTGGCAGACGTCTAGCCACTACAATGGCTACTGTCTCGCAACACATGAAGGTAAAAAAAGGTACGACACTCGCCGTAACACTGCGTCTTCATACTATAGAAACGTAAAACTTTGGATATTTGATGAGTATCCGCACTTGCGTGTATGTATTGAATTGATCTTGTTAAAGCAAGGAAAAACTTTAGATAAGCACTGCCTAAAAAAGTAAAAATGGAGGTCTAGCTAATAAGGCTCCTCCTTGTACTAAGGAAGATTTACAGTCTTTGGTCCGCTATGTGTACAGCACAGCGCAGGTCCATGCTGACTACCAAGACGCTGTCAGGCTAACATGCCTGATGTGGCACTGCTTTGGCCGGTCTTCGGATCTGGCCTACATACAAAGCAACATGTGTCAGTATCAGCGGACGGCGCCTGCTACCTTCGGCTGTTGCGCGTCAAGACATCTGAAGAACAGGGACACACCTTGATCCCGGGCATGAACGACTTCCTGACTTGCCCCTGCATACGCTGGCGGTAGCGCTGGCGACGCAAGGCACTCCGGGTGCGGCGCTGCTCGTCCAGCTTCCAGGGCTCGTGTCCCGAGGAGCCGCGCTGCTGGACTCAGGCGCTCCGCTCCATGAGTTGCTTGCCGCAGAACCTGCCTCGCTCCAAGTTGCTGTGTGCTGACGGCGACGCCTGCCGTTGCTATGGAGCCTGTCCTATCGCCGATGGTTGCCTCCAGCGACGTGAACTCTGTCAAGATGCCACTTACAAGCACAGACACACAAGCAACAACTGCGCCAACACAGCCTAAGGCGCGGGCCGGCAGCGTCAAGCGTGTAGAGGACGACGTACAGGCGTACGTGAACAGGATGCTCAAGCGCGTAGTTGAGCCCGCTGATGCCACCGTCGACTTGACTTCGCAATCGTTCCGACGTGGCAGAGTGCAGCAGGCGAACGGGATGACCGCCTTGCTGCCCAGTGGATCGCGGCGCGTGGGATATGACGAAGATCAACAAGGCATTCGCCTACATCACGAACACGGCGCGCAAAGACAGGAAGGTGGAGCGGCTGGGACACTGACGACTCGCCTATGGTCCTCGACATCGCAGCGCTGGATCGTGCTAGCCAGGAGTGGCTTGGCCGCTTGCAGGCCTTCTCTTCAGCTCCTGCACAGGCCTCAACCAACAACAGCTAAACATAAGCATCAGGGTTCTCAGTGTACTCACGGCGAACCTCGTCCGGTACTATCCGCAGTTGAAGGAGCTCTCGCCCTCTGCTCCAATCGTCACGCGCATAGAGACTTGCTTGCCCGGTGCAGACATCTCGATCGCTGACTTACTCGCTTGGTCAGTGGTGTTGAACGAGTGAGCCATGGTACCTGCGCAAGAACAAGAGAAACCAAACGAGAAGTCGCATACGTGTCCAGGTCATGATCACCTTCTAGCTTTCATTGAAGAGCTTATCGCCTTGAACAAGTCCACAGTGGCACGTCTAACTATTTGTCGAGGCTGCGCAACTAAAGGCTAAAGGAACAAAACCAACGGCCGAAGAAGAACAAGCGCAAGCTGCGCCAGCTCAAGAGGTCAAGCTAAACCACAGGAAGAAACAAACTACGGACCTTTCCACCGCTTGGTCTGAATGGTACACAAGCGTTTCTCGCGTCTGGAACTCCGCCGCTCGCCAGAAGAAGTCGGAGTCCAGCCACGTCGTCGCCTTCACGAAGGTCTTCCTGGACGGAGGCTTCGCGCTTAATGCCAAGGCGGAGGACGACTACAAGTACCAAGTCCTCGGTACTGTGGTGAAGTGGACGCAGAAATTTCCTGGTCGATCTAGTTCCATCAATCAAGATCGATCAAGGTACGAAGTT
>LGSN01000759.1:0-27584 GCA_001314375.1 Phytophthora podocarpi | reverse complement strand
CTTAACTAGATTTCTAACCCACAAAATTCTCCTGTGCACGGTGCGCATTCCTCCGGGGTTTTACCATCCGTGCTGTTAAATGGTCGTCCAACGCGCTCGTAGAGTCTTGCGTATTGTTCGAGCGCTGTGTGAGTCGAGAAGCGTTCTATCACAGTACGTCGAGCTTGTCTGCCAAGACGAAGTCGTAGGTCTCTGTTGTTCACAAGCGCAAGGACGGCATTGGCAAAATCCGCGGGTGTCGCTTTCGTGACAGCTACACAATTGAAACCATCCTCGAGAAACTCTCCCGTTCCACCAGAAATGAAGCCCACGACAGGTATTCCCACACTCATAGCTTCGAGTACAGCGAGTCCTAAGGTCTCCGTGAACATTGGACTTGCAAACACGTGCATTTCACGAAACTGACGCACTAGCGCAGACTCGTCATTGTAGATTCCATCCACAAACTCGACGCTAGTCCCAAGCAAACCCCTATTGGCGGCGAGTGACTTAAGCTGAGCTTTCTGTGGGCCATCTCCAACCACTCTTAGCCTGCACTGAGAGCAAATTGGCGCAAGGATCTTCATCGTGGCCAACAGAATTCCTAGCGATTTTTCCGATGATAACCGCCCCACGTACCCGATGAGGAAGTTTTGGTCTTCAGGAAGCAGAACCGCTGAAGGTGCAAACTGCTGGGTATCCACACCAGTAGACAACACAAGTTTACTGCGAGCACGTACGTTTCTCGCTACGGAGTAGTGCTCCTTTGCGAAGTGAGAGGGTGCCAGGAGAACATCCACATCAACACGAGTCGGATGGAGATTGGCGAGTTCCATAACCACCGCACGGGTCCCAGCAAGTCGAGCTGCAAGAACGAGTAGTTCGTCCGAAACACTGCGCGAGTTGGAGAATATGGCGAGGCCATCGGCACACGGAGAGTGCAGTGCTTCGACAAGGTCTTTCCAGACTCGGGCAGCGTATGGAGGACGTAGGTGAAGTAGAGCTGACTGGTCCAGCATCGAAATTTGTCGAGAATCGCGTCTTGCCGATGGGAATTGGCGGTAGAAACTAGCAAGCAGAGCGTTGATCACTCCGTCGGGAGAAGCTTCTTCTTCAGAAAGCTCTTCTCGACGAATCTGCACGGCATCACAGCAATTAGAGTCCTCACACTAGCTCTCTTCGCATCTTTTAGCAGCGTAACACAACTCACCTCCAACGGAAGTCCGTGAAGACTCACCTTCAATTGACGCAAGGCTTTTGCCAGTGGAGCGTCTGTCACGACTCGTTCAAAGGTCTTCACCTCGAATTGAAACCCAACGGAGTTCCTACGCTCTCCAGCGCCAAGTCCCTCCATGATCTGTAGCCACATTCGTCTTTGCCCATCAAATGCTCCAGACGTGGACGACACGTAGCACACCGGGAGACGTTCACCAAGAGAACTGAGACTTGCTACACGCTGGTCCTTTGAAAACTTCGGGTTGAACAGCACTAGTGGCCTCTTCTCCTCCTCCTGCAACGTGTATCTCCATGGTGAGCGTTCATCCGAAGGATCCACCACGACCTCCACATGGAGCGTCGCCTCTGCGACTGCAGTCGAGCTGTCGTTCCAAGACCGGAGCTCGAGCTTCCAGAAGTGCGTGCCCGGGTCAATGCCGCCCAGAAACAGCGACTTGGCGTCGGACGTTTGACGATAGCCGTCGTCCGACACGCTGCCCCCAGTCACCAAGAGGAATCCGTCCTCCGGGACCTGGAAGTTGTGCGTCTGGAAGTACACCGGCAGAGTCGCCAGCAGTCCGTCGTCGTTGGAGACCTGCCACCACGAATGCTGCGCTGGGAACGTGAGCTGCAGACTCGGAGCTTGCAATGCATTAACAGAGACAGCCAGTGCTAATAACTGAAGCAGAGACCACATGACGTCAAACACGATCTTTTCTTGTTACTTGATTCCAATCGTCCTCCTCGTCCCTTTTATCGGAGCTTCTTCTCTCTCTCTCTCTCTCTCTCTCTATGCTGGAGCTGGACGTCGTCGTGTGCTCCACGTCGGGTAAGCCTGTCTTCCGCCACAGACTGTCCACCTCGACTACCAGCTGTCCATCTGAAGAGGACGACTCGTCCACCAGTTCGTTCGCGAGCTCGCTTCAAGGTCTCTTGTCCTTCGTGGCCTGCACGCAGCACGAAGAGCTGCTGGAGCTTCAGGCCAGTGGCTGTCGCTGCGTGTTCCGCAGCTCCGACAACCTCACGTTCGCTGCCATTGAGCGGGATGTCCACGAAGACAATGGTGTCCACAACGGAGAGACACCGAGTTTCGCGTCGGAATGTCTGCAGCATCTGCTGCGCTTGCTGCAGAACCAGATCCTGTTCGTGCTGAGCGACCGAGGACTCGACGTGCTGCGACGACAGCCAGGCTACGACCTGCGCGAGCTCCTCAATGGAACGGAGAGAGTCACGAGGTCGTTGACGGAGCTCTGGGCGGCGACGCCAACACTGAGGTTCAAGGACTTCGGGGTGCCGTTCGTGCGGCTGAAACCGGAGAGACGACGTGAAGTCTCGAGAGCTTTGGAGTTCGAGGCGGCGAGGGAGAACTCGACGTCCGCGATGATCTGTGGCTTGTTGCTGGCGAAGGAGCAGGTGGTGGCTATCGCACAGCCGAACAAGAAGCAGTTCAGCATGCTCGTCGATGGTAGGAGACGGCTTTTGGTAAGAGGAGGGAGAAGGAGAGAGAGTTTTACTGACACACTAGGCTGGGTGTGCTGGTGCTGCTGTGTAGATCTGTTGCTGCTGATCAACTTCGTGTATCACACACCGTCACTAGCCACGTCCGAGACTTGGACGCCGATCTGCTTGTCGAACTTCAATGCTCGGTGGGTGAGCGATCATGGTCTTAGTTTGTGCGCTGACATGTTTCCTCTTGTGGGTTTGTTGTGCTTTGTTTCCTTGGGTAGAGGATTCCTGTACGCGTACGTGGTCTTCTTGACGAGTGACGTGTGTTTGCTGCTGCTGAGCAGCCAGCAATCTCCAGAGCAATTCCCGCACTTCCAAGCGAAGAAAGAGTTTGTGGCGCAGCGTCTTGGGGAGATTGGTGCGATGGATGAGATTGGTGCTTCCGTGAAGAACCATTCGGAGTGGCAACCTCATAGCGATCTACCGCTGCTGCACCACTTCATCTACAAAAACGAGCTCACAGGCGAGTGTGCTGAGCCTGAGCTGGCATTCCCCTTTGACGATGGGGACTTTGGCACTCGTCTGCAGCTACTGAACCAGTACGCCAAGCTTCAGCACCTCATGTTCCCTACACCAGCAGAACCTCAAACTCGTGAGAGCCAAGTTTTGGGCAAACGGCTTTCGTCATTGCAAGAAGCCACTGCAGCGCGTATGGTGTACGAGCGCAGCGACTCGGGTCTCTTCGTGGGCATGTGCAGTGCTGACTATCGGTTGTACGTCTGGTTCGCCTCGCTCGCGACCATTTCTGACGCTCGCGAACAAATTCAAGTGCTGCTTGATCGACTCCGCCACGACGAAGAGCTCATGTCCGTCGCTCTCTTCCTTTCCAGCAGCGGATTTCCATCCGTCAGCTCGCTTGCGATGTGGCCTTGAGCTGCTAGAAACGAGCGACAAAGGTCCAATGCACTGCAGCCGGAACTACATTTGGGTGGATATCTACAATCCTGGTTTCCAGCCTAAAAATCCATTTGTATGTTTTGAAACTTCGATGAAAATGAGTCCAAGTTTTTTTTTTCAAATTGGAGCCCTACACGTCAAGTTGAACATTCATTCATGGCTAACAGAATGCTTGCGAGACCAGCCGTTGACTTCTTACGGTTGCTCTGCAGAAACCTCTTCTAGTTCTCGCTACTGTCTCCATTTCGAAGAACTACCTTAAAACGATGATGTCCTCCGACCAATACGAAGTCATGCGCACCCTGCGTTCCGAGCTCGCCAAGAAAGGGTTCGGACGTTGTAGGGCCCGCCGAAGCTGGACGTACGTACTGTCCTGCTGTATTTGCTGGTTCAAAGGTTCGTGCAATGAATCCGAAACGAGTTAACCCTCGTTCATGCTGAATGCGAGCAGGAAAGACGTCACGACGGCGGAGAGAGAGGTGTTCATCAAGTACAAAAAGAAAGGAGCGCGCCGTGGAGTCCTTGGCGGACTTATGGGGGCGTTGGCAATGGCTGGTGTGTGGAAAGTTGCAGCGCTGGGGACGGCACTCGGCGTCGCGGGAGTGATTGGTGCGTTGTAGCAGCTTTACTTCCAGTTTTCTCGTTAGTATGCCATGGCTCTAACGAGTATTTTTTGCTACGGTATTGGTTTTTGTTTTTGCACTTGCAGTGGGTGGCTTAGTCGGCGCCTGACTGTCGTTGCGCGCCAGCCGCATCCGTCTCAAGATGGTCAAGAAGATTCTCAAACTTCCGAGCGACAAGTCCCCGCTCGCGGCTCAAGCGAGAGAAGTGTGCGTGGCGAGTGCTTTCAGGCGGATTTCGTGTAAATTAAATGTGTTGTGTGGAGGTTCTTACATCGATTTGTGCGTGTACTGCGATCTGTAGTCTTCAAACGAAGCTGCCGCACCAATGCCTACGCGAAGAAATTGCTCAAGAAATCGGAACTCATGAGGTGCGTGCTTGGACCTGTGCTTGGAGTATCGGAAGTTCGTGGTTGGCTGGTTCTGACCTTGAACATGTCGCCTTCATTTGTCGGCAGTGACTCGTGGAAGGCAGAGAAGACTGCTCCGGAAAGCTTCAAGGACAAGTCGAGTTGTCAGTGCGAAGAACGAAGCGGGACGAAGAAGGCGTGAACTTTCACCTTTCCCATTCATACGATACATTCGCTTTTTCTTAACTTTAAAATGTTCATACACGCGTATTCTTCCATTGGTGACGGCGGTTCTGGTACTCGAAAACCTGGTCTTGCTCAGACTTTTGCTCATAACCCTCATATGTCGACAAATCTATCGACAATTTTAGTTTCGTTTCCACCAGCATGCGACCCATTCATTCCGTAAAAGAATTCTGCTTGCTGTGAGTGCTCAGTCGACAGTCAGAGTCAACTTGACTCTCGTATAGCCGCAGCTACTGCTACTGGTAGGTGAATGGTGGAAGCTCTGCTCGAGATGGCTACATATTGAACATTCGTTCCGACCTACGAACAGCTGTCGGAGCCATCACGAGTGCTTACGCCAGAACATGCATTCCGCACAAAAAAAGCAACTTCGTACCGCACATTCCCGTGGCTTCTCAGGGTCGAGTCTCTGCTAAGCTAACCTGAACATCTCACAATTCAATTCTGCACTTCGCCAACTCAACACGATGGCGCTCTCGATGTCCTCCGAGCAGTACGAAGTCATGTACACGCTGCGGTCCGAGATGTTCGCCAAGAAGGGAGACTCCGCCAGTCCTGGTCGTTTCGACGGCCCCCGTGCGTTTAGCCGTGGCTGGATGTGCGTGTCGCTGCGCTGCACTAATTATCTTGAATTGAATATAGATTTTTGACGGATCTCCTTTGTTGTGCGAGTACTGTAGGATGGATCTCACGCCGGCGGAGAGGGATGTCTTCATGACGTACCGACAGAAAGGAAAGCAACGTGCAGCCGTCGGTGGTCTGCTAGGGGCGTCTGCAATGGCTGGCGTATGGAAGATGGCTGCGCTAGGGAGGAGAATGGGCGTCACAGGAGTGATCGGTGAGTGCAAGTGACATTATGGAGTGTACGTTGCTTGGTTATGCTAGTGGCGCGTTTACCGTTCTAACAGCAATGCCGTGCGTTCGGGTGGTTGCTTCATTGCAGTGGGTGGTGTGATCGGCGCTGGCGTGTCGATGCGCACCAGCAGAATTCGCCAAGAGATGGTCACGGACATGCTGAAGCTCCCCAGAGAGATGTCTCCGCACGCGGCCCAGGCGAGAGAGATGTACGTGGTGAACTGGATTAGTTTACGCAGTGTGGCTTGGCTGTTGGCATTGTGAGTGAGGTCTCTGACGTTGTTTTGTGTGTGTTCATTCTCTATAGCCTTCAGACGAAGCTGCAACACAACACGTTCGCGCAAAAGCTGCTGAAAGAGTCGGGCTTTGCCAAGTAGCTGCCCAAGCAATTGGCCAGTATGAATGGCACGGGAAAATTGAAGAGGACTTCAAAATGCTACCTGGACGAAGACGGCATTCTCTCTCCTCGACGCGATTCCTACACCACACTTTACCATTGCAAGATTAGTACATGTACACTTCATCTACTTCATTGTCCGTGTTCCAGTTGTGTCAGTCGTGAGTTGCAGATTCCCATGTAGGTTTATTGCAACCCCAACACCCACACTACCACAAAACCATTAAATGAGAGTCCTACCATCACGTGGTTCCTCTTAAGTCGTGTCAGTATCCGCTTGAACCTGATGTTGAAAGCCTCAAATTTGGTACACGACGGCCTAAGTAAAGCTGAACACACCTGCATGCAACAACATACGCTTTCCGGTGGTCGTGCTCGGAGTCAACACGAGTGGATGACCATCGGGTCGGAGTCAACCTGACCCGTTGACGCCTTGAACAAACATTCAGAGTAGCATTTAAAGTGCCTGCTAGCACTGCTCTGCTGTCTCTGAGCGCACAACTCAATTTCTGATCGCACCGACACGAGCTCAACGAATCTAATCGCTACGAGAACAACTGACGACGCCATGATGTCTTCCGAGGAATTCGAGGTCCTGTACACAGTACGCTCCGAGCTCGCCAAGAAAGGGGTCAGTCCTGGTGTGTTTAACGCTCCAGGGCGATTTGGCCCGGGAGGTTGCGGTGGCCCTGGTCCGTGGGGTTTTAGGCCTTGGGGTTTTGGTGGTCCGGGCCCTTTTGGTCCCTGGGGATATGGGGTCCCAGAGGCTTTGGTCCCGGACGTCGTGGTGACCCTCGAGGCTGGATGTGCGTGCTGTCATGATGCACCGCTGGAATGCTCTCTCAATCTTTGCAGCGTTCCTGAATTCTGGGTTGCGTTTTGTGCGAGCAGGAAAGACGCTACTCCGGCGGAAATGGGAGTACTGGTGAAGTACCGAGAGAAGGGCAGACAGCGCGCAGCCATCGGGGGAATGAATCCTTGGGGCGTCGGCGATGGCAGCTATCTGGAAAGTGGCTGCGCTAGGAAGTGTGGCGGGGATCGCCGGAATGATCGGTGAGTGCTGACGGTTGCTACTCGGTCAATCCAACGTCGTCAAGCCTTACACACTCCGTTTCTTGTCTCTGCTTGCAGTGGGTGGCACAATTGGTGCCAGGGTCTCCGTGCGCACAAGCGGCATTCGCCGAGAGATGATCACTGAGATGATCAAACTCCCTAGCGAGAGATCACCACGAGCGGCCCAAGCGAGAGAGATGTGCATGGCGACTTTGACTTCACTACTGTAGACAGGAGCGAGGTCAACTGGTGACTGACACTGCTTGCGTATATGCATGGTGAATACCGAGGTAGCCTCCGAACGAAGCTGCCACACAACACCTTCGCACAGGAGCTGCTCAAGGCGTCGGGATCATCAGGTTTGTGCTGGCCTTCTGTCGTTGCAGCTCTGACCACGATCGATCGATGATTAAAGTTTGTATTTTGTCAATTTACAGAGACTCGTTGAGCTTAGTAAAGCCATCGGCTGACGAGCAAGAAACCCTGCGAATCTCACTGAGAGCAACAGCAATGCATTAATGCCATAGCAGAATCACACGTACATTTCATGAGCCATTGACACGAATGCTATTATAGAGCTCGGTTGTGGTATTTTGACACACATGTACTGATCATGTTGCACATTCATTCTGACACCAGAATGACAACCTGCGGAGTCAACACAAGTGTTTACTCCCTCAACGTATGAGGGGCGAAAACTGCAGCGTTGACGCCGAGCAACAATCTGAGACTGAAATGCTTCGTGTTGCGAATTGCTGTTGCCCTTTGCCCACAATTCAATTCTTCAGCTAGCCAACACAAGCTCCACCACTAACTCCAACCGACGATGTCCTCGATGTCCCCCGAGCAGTACGAAGTCATGTACACGCTGCGGTCCGAGTTCGCTAAGAAGAAAAACTACGGCTCCGAACGCTACGGACCTCCTCGAGGCTTTGGGGCGTGGGGTTTTAGCCCCAGAGGTTTTGCTCGTGGGGCCTGGTTGTGAGTACCGACTGCCGTGTTGTGATACCGAGTCTACAGATCCGCTCCGTCTACCTCGATACTGATCTTCGACTTGTGTTTGTGTGCGAGTAGGAGTGATGCCACTCCAGCGGAAAGAGAGGTGTTCACGAAATACCGTGAGAAAGGCACACGCCGGACCGCTTTCGGTGGACTATTGGGAGCAACGGCGATGGCTGGTGTCTGGAACGCAGCTGCGCTAGGGACGACCTTGGGCGTCGTGGGAGTACTCGGTAGGGTCTTGCCGTATCCTGATCATTGCTTGGACATGGAGTTATCACGCTCTAACGGTGCATTTGGTTCTGTAAGTTGGTAGAGCGATTGGTATCCGAACGTCAATTGGTACGAGCGACATCCGCTGCGAGCTGTTCACGGAGCTGCTCCAGCTCCCAAGCGAGCAAGCTCCGCACGCCGCCCAAGCGAGAGAAATGTACGTGACGAAGCAAATTGAGTTCTTGAGCTAGTGCTTTTCGTTGACGTCAGTGTATTGCTCTGCTGTCCACAGTCCACAGTCTCCAGACGAAGCTACCGCATAACGCGTACGCCCAAGAGCTGCTCAAGGGTGCNGGGACTCACAATGTACGGCATAGTATTTCGTCCTGACTTGACCCAAAATCTCACTTTCATTTGGTTAGCAATGCCTTACCGAACGAGGACAAGTCAGCCAAAGAGCCAAGTGAACAACATTGATCAATACGTCAACGTCAGTGATAATACGTTGGTTCACGTTCTTAGGTAGAGAGCAAAATTGTCTGGTGGTAGCGAGAGACACTTACTTAGAGGCCACCCTAATAAAAAGAAAAGAGCACTGCAACGTGCATGAATTGCATCCTCGTCACCATCTTGGGGGTCTGGAGAACGCGTCGTGTCGTTGGAATATTTACTTATTTTGTTGGCGTTTTGTCGCCCAGCATCGCGTCGAAGCTGATGTTGATACCGTCGCTCGACTCAGTCAGCTCCAGCATGCTGATGGACGAGTTGGATCCTCGTTGACGTCTGTCGAAGCTGCCGTCACTCGAAAGAGCTCCCAACGCAGGGTGCTGCATAGCTCTCGAAAACGAGGGAGCTTCCTCCTTCACTGCATGCACCTCCCCATTTTCTTCCACCTCCAACTCCTCATCCGAATCAAAGTCGTCGTCCTGGATTCCGGCGTAAGATAATTCTTCGTCCTCTTCCTCGAGATCATCCGTGATACGTCCCACGAGTGTCGAGAAGTTCCCGATCATGGATTGTGACAGACTCATATCCGACGTCACACTACGCGTCGTGCCAGTTGACTCGGCAAATGTCTGCGAGAGTCGCGTAGGAGGTAAACCGAAGTTGGACGTGTCGCTCCGCGAACTCGCGAAAAGACTGTGGGAGTTTGGACGGTGTCTACGAATGCTCGCTTCGGAGCCAGGGCCCTGGAATGACGGGTTGTAGGACCCCCCAGCCGACATGAAGCTGTCACGCAAATCCGCAAACCCTCCACGAAGCTGTACATCGCTACCATTGCCATGACCGCCACTGCTAAAGCTGGGAAGTTGACCTCCAGAGTTGAAACGAGGAAGTTGTCCACCAAAGTTAAAACTGGGAAGCTGGCCACCGGAGTTGAAACTGGGAAGCGGACCCTCAATGCTGATGCCGTAGACCTCTTCACGCAGCGTGTCCAGCAGATGTCGCAGCGACTGACGGAAGCCCATCATGTCGCCCTTGGTGAAGAAGTGGAAAAACTCGCTGCGTGAAAGACTGTACTTGATGTCGAGACCGAAGTCCGTGCGGTTCACTACCACAGGAAGGATCTTCTTGCCTTTGTCCTCTGCAAACGCAAGTTGGTCCTTCACTAGCTCACTAGCCAGTGTCTTCTCCGAAATGAGAACAACAAAAGCCGAACACTTGAGAATGGCTTCCTTGGCTTCGTGGATGCGCACCGACATATCCTCGTTTCGTGACAGCATCGGACGTTTTGACTTGGATTTGTCTAATTCCTCCTCCTTGTCCTCCGCAATCGTCGTTGACAGCTTCACCATGTGCTTACGGTCCACGTAGCACCTGAGACCTCCCTCCCGGCACATTTCAACGCACAGTTTGCGCACGAATCGCTGATGGTAGTCGCCATGACTGATGAACACAAATTGTTCACCACTGGCTGTAGCTGTGTTCAGCTCCTGCAGGTCTTCCACAATACTGTCGCTGGTGTTGGGTTCATCGAGATCGTTCGAGTCTCGCTCCGAGATGGCATCGTTGCGTCCGCCACGCTTGGGTTTCTCTTTGCTGGTTGCTCGATGGAAGTAATAGCCACCAGTGTCGAGCACAATGCTGTCGGATACGCCACAGTCGTCGACAAAGCTGTTTGAGCTGCTGGTACTGCTCAAAATGCTCAGATTTGTGCCATTGTAGTCGTAGTTGTTGTTGAGTCGCATGCCACGCTGGCTAGCCGAAAACACGCCGTTGGACCCGATGGACCGAGAAGATCCCGGTGCACCTCGGCGTCGGCTGTTGCCGATAATGATAGGCATTGCCGAATCATCTCCAATTTCGTGAATCGACGAGCCGCCCGAGTCGTATGCGTAGTAATTGGGCGTATCAAACGCTGACAATGCTAGCGCTCGCTCGTCGAACTTCATCGAGTCCATGCCGTACGTGTTCGTGGAGCTCATACCAGAGGCTGCGTGGTTAAGGCGGCGGCTACGCATTCCGCTACTCCCATAGCCTGATCCAGTCATCGGATTTGTCTCCGCACGACGCATGTTGCGCTTGATGTTATCCTCCTTGCGCTTCTCGATCTCGTCACGCATACCGTCCAGCAACATACGCAGCTGGTTCTTGTACGCGTCTTCGTCGTAGGCGTATCGGGTTTCCTTCGCATTTACCTGCTCCACACTCACAATGGCATTTTCAAACGGCACAAGCTGTCGCGTGTACAAATACACCTGAAGCTCCTCCGAAATTTTCGCATGCTCCGTAGAAATGGCCATAATGGGGGTGCCTACCTGTTTGGCCAATGCTAATTCCTTCAAACACCACTCAGACTGCGCGTAGTCTTCTGTTAGGATACAGAGCACGACTGCAGCATTGGTGATGCCACGCGCGATCTCCTCTCGCCAGACAGATCCACCGCCGATTCCACTAGGATCCATGAGGTCAAGCCACACAGTGATGTTTGCATCTTCAAGCGACTTGCGGAGCTTCAGAGCAAACTCCATGTGCGAGTGCGTGTAACTTATCATCACATCGCGCGTACCTGCCGCCCGCTTGATCTCGAACTGCAGTCTCGTGGATGTAGTACAATCGATAGGACGGAATCCGTCGTGGTTCGTGCGCATGATGTCACCGCCCATACTCAGCAATGCCAACGCCGTCTGTTGATCGTCCAGTTTGACAGCCAAGTGCAATGCCGTATCGCCTGTGGTACGAAGCTGCTGATTGATGTCGCCGCCACTAGCAACCAGCGCCTTGAACATATCCGCAGTCGTCCCGCCAGCACAAGCGGCACACATGATGGGCGTCATGTCGCCATCGTCCACGATCGTCGGGTCTGCACCTTGTGCCAGAAGCACCCGCACAATATCCACATGATTTACACGAGCCGCCCAGTGAAGTGCTGTACGTCCATGCGCATCCTGGAAATTGGCATTGGCCTTGGCAGCCAGCAGGATCTCGACAGCTCCTACTGCACCATTCACCGCTGCCCAATGCAGCGGAGTACGCTTGTTGAGCCCGACGTAGCCCAGTTCACCTAGAACGTCTGGGTTTACCTTCTTACGCAGAAAACTTCGGATCGTCGCGACATCATCCATGGCAGCTGCTGCGTGCAGCGGAGTCAGTGCCACATCACCGCCCCAGTCCTCTAATACCTGCGCGACGGCATAGTTCCCCCGCAAATACGCGAGCTGCAACACTGTAATTGTGTTCATGTGGCCAGGATCAGGGATGGCGAGATGATTCGCGCCAGCTCGTAGCAGCACGTGCACAATTTCAGGGTGATCAGCTAAGAAAATAGGCGGCAAACGGCTCTCGCAGCGGTATGACGACTTGGAACAAAGGTTCACGTCAGCTCCGTGGGCAATGAGCCAACGCACAGCAGCCAGACGACCTGTACTCACAGCACAATGCAGTGGTGTAACTAGCGTCGTCTTGAACACGGAGCTGTACGTTTCGTCAGCCGAGACCACAGGTTTCGGGATGAAGTAGCTCGCGAGGTACCAGAAGAGATCGCCCGTGCTGAATCTCACGCGCGAGACCTTATCGAACGAATTGACCTTAAAGTGTGCTTTGTACAGCAGGTCCATGGCTGCGATATTGCCTTGGTACGCGGCCACGTGCATGGGGTTTTTCTTGGCAAGCCCAAAAATGCCAAACACCATGACTGGGTCCGGGTACAGTTCTCGAGAAAAGCTCTCACCAAGATGCAGCTTCGCGATGCGGATGGAGCGACGAATAAGCCGGAGATCACCTAGCTGAGCTCCCCTGAAAAGTCTCTTTCGGATGTCTTTAACCACGGTAGATTTCGCTGGAGTTGGCGGCGTTGACTCGGCTCCATTGCTGTTCTTTTGCTGCTGACGCTTTTTGCGCTTCATCTTGGACCGCAGCATGTGCGCCTTGACGTCACCGGTCTGGTCGCTCTCTTTGAACGCGCCCAACTGCATCTTGAGATGTTCCCTGAACCTGGCAAAGGCGCGCATGAGCACGAAGAGCAGCCAGAACATGATAATTGCACAGCCGCAGAACACATAGGCCGGAATATTCGAGTCGCAGTCCACGAAGATCTTCCCACTCGCAACGTAGTAGACGAAGAAGCCGAGGATCAGCGCCTCATACAAGAAGATCCCGACGCCTACAAGTTCACAAATCTGCAGACAAACCGTCCGTTTGACCTTCTGCAGTCTCCCGCCTCGATCAATCCGCTGTTCTCTCCGGAACGGCTCAAAAACTCTCAGTCCTGAAGCTGGCAGGCCCAGTATAAACACCGCCGGGAACAAATGATAGACCAAGGCCGCCAACGCCAGCGACGTGGAGCAGCTGTGCTCGTCACTGGACACGAGCACCTTGAGAGGCGAGCCCACATACAACTTGCCATGTCGAATATCGTCCGCGTCCGGTTCGTAGAAGTAAAAGAACCCAAGCGCGACAATGTCTCCAAGCACAATGAGCTGCGACAGCCTCAGCAGTCTCCTGGAGAAGTAGGAATTGCTTAGGAACTGGTCGTTGAGGTATCTCTTGGGCAGTTTGGGCAGCACCGAGTCTCTCAGTTCAATGGAACTCAACTGCATCGTGTGCTCCGTGGCGCCGGCTTTGCTGCTCTGGTCCGTGTCCTTCCTTAGCTGTTGTTCCTGTCCTTTAGACTCGACTTCGTCTACGTCATCGAGTGTGATGGTCCTCGGTCCTAATTGAAGCTCGTGCGCCATCCTGTCCGCTCCACTGAGTCTCGCTCCTGAACCATCTGCAGCTACGTGGAGACTGTGGCGGTACGTCGTCTGCCGCGCAGCGTCCGCAGTGGACGATCCGGACTCGGCGTCGCTATTGAACGTGTCTTGCCTCGTGAAGACTTTGATGGGCGTCTCGAGCTTGGTATATTGGGTCTGCGCTTCGGGTGTTTCGTTGAGATCTCGCTCCTGCTCCTGCTCGTCGTGGTCGGTGTGGACCGTCAGGTTCGTGTCTCCTACTGGGGCGTTCGTGTCCATGACCTTGGAGCCTCCGGAGGGCCCAAAAGGGGCTTCCTTCCTTCCTAACGAGTTAATTAAGTGAGACCGTTTGTTGGCTGGTTCTTGACTGGCCCGGCGACTCGATTCGCGGTTGGCTGCTGCCTATTACTTGGCGAATGGAATGGTATGTCTGCCCCGCACTGCACTGCACTGCTGGTTTTCTTCTTCTTGTGTACCGGTACACTTGGGATGTAGGAGACGTCGAGCACTGTCGATTGTTTGGCACCGTACGCGGATGAACAGCTGGTCCAGTCTCACAAGCGCGCAGACGGGCGGCAAGTCTGACTGGATCAATCCACTGTCAATGCTGAAGTTGCCTTTTGTTGGACAATCTAGGCGGTGTTGGGCCTACGCTGCTGTTACACATGTAAGGTCTTACTGCATTGCTGTTCTGCTGGCAATCAATGATGGCAGGGAACATCATCGTTTGCTTGACGGACGCAATAAGCTTAACTGTAGTTTTTGTGCTGTGGACACTGTGAGTTCGTCCGTCGTTTTGGTATTTTCCGCCGTCCAGTTCCAGATGGCGGAGTAATAATGCGCAGGTACCGGTACAGGATTGCATTACGCTCTGGTACTACCAGTGGTAGCGATTGGCTTGTTAAGAGTGTGTGGTGCTGTTGCTACTTGCAGCTGGAGGCAATGAAGGACACCTCTGAGGTCGACACGAATGGCACGGAACTGAGCTGAGGCGCCCGCTGGTAACGGGGATGTGACTGCAGGCGTAGAGAGGTGGCAACGCGGCCCAGCAGAGGTGAGGACGTGAAGACGACCGGCTCCTTTGGCTGACTGACTGATGCAGCCGCTTTTTAATTGCACGACGTAACGACAGTCTCTTGTTGCCCGTCAATTAATCCACCCGCGGAATCCGCAGCGGGTATCGCTCAGGTATTGTACCACGAAGGTCGACTGCCGAAGAGTTTAGGTAGTGTTCGACACGTACCGCGAAGAATGGCGTTCGAGCCGGCTGGGATGTCGGAGCGCGAAGATGCTGTGCTGCATTCTGGGCTCAAATGCAGTCGACAGGATGCAATTTTGCGGGTCACCTGTCAAGAGCGAAGTAATACATGTAGGCATGCTCCGAAACCATATCCGATACTTGTACCTGTCGAAGTCCTCGTCCTACCTTGTCGTCTGCGTGTACAGTAGTTTGTTGAAGCCTGCGGTAAGACGTGCATAAGGAACGATGGTGGCAACTATCAATGGGGCACTGCACCTGTTCACGGTATGATACAGGTGCGCGATGTTGTGGTTTATTGGACCGCCTTATGGCCCACCTCGTCGGCTCGACTCACTTGGCCGTTCGCTGCAAGCTCCTCCGCTTCGAGCACCTCGAGCGGGGTCAGAGGCTGGAAAATGGACAGCACAACCGACACGAACGTGCGCAGGATGATGGCTGCGCCGCAGAGAATCGCCGCGTAGATCAGGTACACATCCACAAGATACGTCTTGTAGAGCGGCTGCAGGTTACGCATTGGTAGCAAGTGACGAGATCCAAATTCAGCAACGGCCAACAACTCGTCCACTGCGCGTTCCACTCCGCCGCCGGTTTTCACTAGCTCTCCGAGGTATTCAGCATTGATTTTGAAGTGCTCGCGCTCGTCACCCAGCATTCTATTCACTGCGAGACGCAGACTGCTCTCGGAGAATGATTTCCCATCCAGTCGGAGGCCGGCCCCAGCGCGCACAATAGCGTTCACACCTTCAACTTGCTCGGCAGAGTGAGGGAGACCCAAGATGGGTACTCCGACGACAAGAGCCTCTTGCACGCTCTGAAAATCTCCAGCAGTGATCAACAGCTCTATCTCGGGTGCCAATGCGAGCACTGCTGCATCGACCAGTCCTTCGCCAAGAAATAACACCGAGTCTCTGGGGCGCGAGCGCAGATCGAACGCTGCTTGCTCTTGCAGCGTGACTTTCCACAGAAGTCTGGCATCCACGGTCTCCAGTGCGTTCATCTGCATACCAAGCACGAGCACAGCACAGTCAGCAACGACAGCAACGACAGCAACGACAGCAAGCGTCTATGGCTGGGCCATCGAGAACAGCACAAGACCTACGATAGTTGTAATGAACTCTGGGGTCAAAGCCACGTCAGTTTGAAAGCTGATAAACACCAATGGTTTTTCCTGGTACTCCGGAGCCTCCAACCACGTGGTCAGCGCCGCTGGAAATCTGCTGCGTCCATCAGAAATACTCTCAGCTTCTGCGCGTTCAAGCTGCAGCTTCTGCGACTGCAGCAGGCCTACCATTCGGAACTGAGGCGTCATAGGGCGCGCCTCGTCCAAGCCGAAGACCGAGTTCACTAGCACAAGCGCGTGGCCGTGCATCTGATGCTTGCTATCGATGGCTTCTAGTCCGTGTTCTTGCCGCACGGCGTTAATCTCCTTATACAAATGCACTAGTCCCAGTCGGAAGCGCAGCCGATAGTAGCTATTCAAACACCGCTCTAGCACGCTCGTAGTCTGCTCCAGACAAACCAAAAACACAATAAACCATCTCAAAGTTAGTACCATACTCGACATCCTCGTCATCCTCCTCCCATCAATGCTACAATACAATACGTGTACAACTTCTTACGTGCATGGTAAAGTTGGAGAACGGTGCGGGGATGTACGCAGGGGGCGAGTCTATGTCAAACAACAAGTGTGGGTCATTCACCACATACGGCAGCTGCAGTCGATGGCAGGCGTCAAAGCCCGCAAAGGTGTATCTGTCCACGACCACGAGATCCGGTCGATCGTCTTCCAGATCTTCCAGCAATGCGCCGAACATCGGACGCTGGAACGACGCGTAGTAGCGCAGCGTGTTGGCGTAGCTCTCGTAGACTCCGAGTCGCTGGAGCTCGCTCGGGTCTAGCGCCGTCGCTCGGCCTTTGCCCGCGATGTTCCCGAGCGAGATGAACTCGAGTCCCTCCAGGTCGCTGACCCATTGGCGGCAGTTCTCGGGCAGAGCGAAGCCCACACGCACGCCGCGGGACAGCAGCGTCTCGGCCAGGTGCTTGAGCGGCAGCATTTTGTCCAGCACGGGGATGCTCACTAACACGATGTACAGGTCGCTTGAAGTTGCCACTGCATTGTCAGGTTTGCTCTTGGGTCCGGTGGTTGTCGTAGTGGCGGCTGCGTCGGCTCCGAGACGTCCCAGACAGCAGATGAAGCCCAACGTCAGTAAGAGCCACGCGTTCGCTCGCCATTGACGCTGCAGACGCAGGCGCAGACTCGGTCTCGGTGCGGGGTTGGTGCGAGGCTTGGAGGCTGAAGAGGAAGGTGAAGAGGAGCTCAGGAGCTGCACGCGGCCGATGTGGGTGGACTGCACGGCCACGGAGCGCAGCCCCGAGAGGCCCAGCAGCTCCGTCTCGGCCATAGCTAGCTCGATCGCGATTGGGCGACTTATTGGCGTTTGGCTCGGGCGTTATTGATCTCCTGAGTGGAAAGTTTGTAAAAAGAGGGAGATGAAGCAGTATTCCGGTGTTGGAAAGTACTTAGTGGTGGTTTTGCTTTGCTTTATAGTCACTAAAGGCGGGTGATGAAGCGATGTTGACAGTACCGACGAAATGTTATGATAGAATATCACAACAAGAAATGTATCGTCAATTTGTTTGGGCGACGCTGCTTACTTGTCTTTTGTGTGTGGCTCTCGTCTTCTTCGCTCGCTCTTCAGTCTCTAAATTGCTGTGGGTTAGTGTCGCTCGTCTTGTCTCGGCGTTTTTGGACTTCTCGGGTTGTGCTGCCATTTTGTCGCCGGCTTTGTTCCCGTTTCGCTGTCTGCTGGTCTCAAGCTAAATAGTTGTACATTCTTCGGTCCGTCGTGCTGCGCTGGAGGTATTCACGCTCGATGAGGCTCTCGATGCGCAGCTTGATGAGCTGCGGGGACGGCGTGAAGCGACCTGCCATCTGGCGAGTAACCTCGGCAATGAGCTGGTTGTGCTGCATCTGCTTGCGCGTCTTCATGATACGCACGATTGCGGCCTCGACGAGATGCTTACGGTCCTCGGCGACGGTGGGTGGCAGCGCGTCGGCTGGGTTACTTGAACTTGATGCAGCGGCTGGCAACAATGACGTCTCCTTTTGCGATACCAGCGGTATCCGTACGCGGTGCAGCTTCGACTTGTAAGTGCCGTTCACCGTGAACGCGTCAGTTTCCTCATCGATACGCTTTCCCTTCGAGCTCTTGATCAAAATCTTGTATTTGGGCGTACAGAGAGAGATTAAGTGCCGCTTCAGATCCTTCATATCAATACGTGTGCGCTCCACGAGCTCCTTGAAGCGCCATTCAGGGCGCTGGTTGAACAACATCAAAATGACAGCTTGGTACGTGGAAACGTTTAGCTCGTGGCGACGCTTACCGTCCCCTACGCCCGCTGAAAACGAGGCGCGAACATCAACAGTCCCCATATTTGCCATCCACGCTAATTTACGACCATTGTGCCGTGCGTAGTAGAACGACTCAAATGTCTGCGTCAGCTGAACAAGTTCCAATGGAAGAGCGCACATAGGAGCCATTTCCGTGGGCCAGAAACCGCTTGTGAGTACGTGCACTGACAACGGCATCGGTGCAACAGACATGTCAATACCAAACTCGCTTCCTCTGGTGTCGTAGCCCGACTTCCGGTACAGCTCCATGAGGTCTTTCGAAATACTCATATCCTTAAACATACCCTCTAGCTTGGAGGTGAACTGGTAACCACATTCCGCCTTAAGCTTCGAGATCACGAGCTTCTCCGCTTCGTCCGAGGTGCCGCGGCTGTTAAGAAGGCGCTTGGCGAGCAAGACTTTGTAGAACTCCTCAAAAACATCCTTATCCTGCAGGTACCGAAACAACGCGATGACTTGAGCTACACGGGTATCCATCTCCTCTTCAAACCGATTCTTCGAGCGCAGCAACTCGTCCAAGTAGTGTGCCAGGTATCCCGCACACACTGTGCTAGTGTTCATAAAAGCCTCAAATCCCTGTTTGATGGATTTGTGGAACTGCGGGTCATCAAAAAAGCATTCCGACAAGAAACCCACAAACTTTTCGCGCAATCCCAGCAGCTTTTCCACGAACTGCGAAGCATCCAGTGCTGTCTCCGGATTCGACTGCGTCTTCACCACCTCCTCTCCGTGTGATTTGATATACTGCAACACGCAGTCACTTATTTCAGGTAGCGTGCTTGGTACTCGTCGAAACAGCGAGTACATCCTACGCAGTGCCTGCGTCTTGCCGTCACGGAACAGCGCGACACACCCAGAGTGCTCCATCTCCACTAGAGCCTTCGCCTGGTTCTTAATCAGCTGTGTCTCCACAATTGTCTTCAACTTATGCTCTGTGGACGGGTTCAGGTAATGCAGCACACGAGCTCCCTCTTCATTCAGTCGTTGCTCTGCCTTCTCCAAGTACTCTGGACACGTGGCCACGTCTAGCATCGACTGCGCTTCAGCCCTGTAAAAGTCCAACGTGGTCTCGAGGAAGAACTTCTCAAAGTCGTGCTCGTACACCGTATTTGAGTGCACGCCGAGGTCCACGAGCATGCGTAGCACGCTCTTGATGAGGTCTCTGTCGATGAGTTCTCCGTGTCGCTCTCTTTCAATACTCAGCAGGAGCCGAGCACGCAGTCGGTCACGCACGCTGTCGTGACGCACGATGATGTCCCGGAAGATGTAGAGGCCGTTGTCGTACACCGGCAGCTTGCGCTTCTGCGTGACATAGGTGCGGTCCATGTACATGAGGATGTCTCGCACCATAGTCATGACGACCTGGTGGTCCACCCACTGGTCGTTGAGCGTCACGAGCAGCATCTCGTCCGACACGGAGGCCACCTGCTGCGCCACGCTCTGCAGGTGCTCGGTGATGACGCCCACCACGCCGTTGTACAGCACGTCGCCGTGCTTGTGCAGCACGAGGTTGTACGAGTTTCGGTACAGCTCCTCGAACGACAGCAGACTCGCGTTGTGCGAGAAGATCTCGTAGATGGCCGTACGCAGCGACGCCCAGATATCCTGGGCGCGCGCCTGGTCCATCCCCATGTTCTGACGGTACGGCTTGATCACCAGCTTCTTCATATGGACGGAGACGGAGACGGAGACGGGAGAACTAGTAAAAGAGGAGAGAGCTCGGAGCTAAAGAGGAAGGGTGCGATCTGTCTGTTTGTCGTCGATATCAGTGCGGAATGGTACAATGTACCATTTTGAATGTTGTTTTTTACTTCAAAATATTTAAGTAAATCTGCGTTTGATTGGTTGTAGTATCAGCCAATCATATACCGTTTAACGCTTGTCTAACGGATTATGCGGACAACGTTCTACATACAGTTTTTTAGACCGCACGAACAGCAACAGCAGAGAGCAGAGACCAGAAAGCAGAGCAGTCTGCGCTTTATAGTGCGATGGCGACGCCACTGCGCCACTCTGAGCACAGCTTCATCAGTGACGCCAACTCTTCCGCGCAGTCGTCGCGCGCCTCGTCCGCGTCGTCTCCTGCTGCGTTGAACCAAGAAGTGTCTGGCATCTCCAGTAGCAGCTACTTCCAGGCGCTGCGGTCGCCTCTTTCTGCCAATGGGCGACGGCGACGAGCGTTCCAGAGTCCAACCACAAGCGAGAGCGGAGAGGAGAGCGCACACCGCAGACCTCCGCCGCCTTTGTCGCCGTCGTCGCTGTCCAGCTACGAGGTCCCGCTCATGGACGAGGCGGCCGAGACGCCACGTCCGAGCCACAGACAGGTGTCCGCTAGCTCAGCAGGACGCACACACGGTTCCAGACACTCGGAGGCCAACTCCGAGCCCCACGGCCATTGGCACAGACGAGCGGCGCCCTCGGTGGTCTCTGCACACTCTTCGCGGCCTTCCGATACGTCCATGACCCAGCAACATTCAGGAGCCCCTGTGGGCTGCAATTTATTAGATGTTGCAGAGTTAGGAGGAGGAACACCGTGTGGAACAATGGGCAACTCCGCTCTGCCGTCGTGTAACTACTACGTGGACGGTAGTGGACAGATTCGGATCAGGAAGCTCTGGTGGTGCTACATGAGGTTACGACGTGTGCTGTGGTGTGTCTTCCCGTGGCTAAAGAGAGACAGCAACACGTATTTGTGTGCGAGGATGGTGGCCAACTCGACGCTCATTGTGGTGGTGTATTTCTTGAGAGAGTTGCTGGACCATGTCGTCGTGCCGGCGATTCTCCGACACAAGGATGAAGGCGCTGGAGATGAGGCGAAAAAGCATTGCCATGATCACTCGCTCGAGTTTCTGGACATGTACGCGTACTCGCTGGTGGCAAACGTGCTGCTGTGTCTCCCCGCACTGAATTTCAAGGCGTGCAGATTATACCGGCGTGCATGCAAAGAGTATTCGACGGTTAGTTCGACTTCATCAAGCAGTGGCGATACGGCGGCTGTGGTGACACCCTCCTCGTCAGTCGCAGATATCACCAAGGAAGACCAGCGGTTCGAGAAGACATATTTATTCACGCTGTGCGAACTCATTGTGGTGCTGGAAATCCCCTACCTTATCTTCATACTGGTGATAATGTTCGTACCATCGGAATCTGGGAGCTTAACCGAAATGCTCGTCGCCTGCGACCGTCAGCTCGCCACAGGTTATTTCTTGATACTTCTGGCTGTCCAGCTCGTGGCTGTTCTTGCTTACGTGTTACGATGGCGGCAAATACTGCTTTTTCACCGACTTCACCAGCACTTCCTCTTCCAGCGCGGGTACGTACCAGGTCATTCGCGCTTTGACTATGTGGAGAGGTCGTTCGCTACGCCACTTTATGCCTGGTTACCAGCGCCTGTGTGGGCATGTTGGTGGCGCTGCAGGCGGCTACGCAGTGCAGCGCAGGGGGGTCAATATGGTGGCATGCAAGATGGTCAAAATAACGGAGCTTCTTTACCATCGGGTAACACCAAGAAGCAAATACACTACGTCAAAGTATCACTATACGGTGCTGCAAAGCGTGGAAATGTTGAACAAGTGCGAGCACTACTGGAGACGGCTGTAAGTATTTCCGGTCCGGAATTTGCAACGGAGTGGTACGAGCCGCGCGTCTGGAACTTTGGTGGACTTGTCCTGCTCGCCCGCGGACAGCGCAACCCGCTGCACGTGGCTGTAGCTTTTGATCAGATTGAGGTTGTCCGCGAACTGCTTGCCAATGGACATTTTGACGTCCAACAACGCGACAAGTTAGAGCTGCTGCGTTTGGATTTGGCGTGGCTCTATCGCCTCATGTTCCGCGTACTTTTCTTCGTGGTGCGCCGTTCCAGTGCGGGTGTGGTAGCCAATGCGTCGGCGGGCGGTGGTGCAGGCAACGGAGGCGCCGCGCCCGGACTTGCCAGTGCTTCACATCCATTTGGTCCTGTTGGGTTGTTTCAAGCGACATTGTTAACTCCTCTTCACGTGGCAGTGACATTGGGCCACGTTGAGCTCACATTGTTGTTATTGCGTTATGGCGCGAAGCCCGATGCACCTGCGTTGTCCACGCACTCGCGATTCGCAACACCACCGCTGTATTGGGCCGTAGACAAGGAGTGCACGCGACTGCTACTGGATGCTGGCGGTAACCCTCTTGCTTTACCAGGAGATGCCAGTGGGCTGTTGCTTACAGCTTTTGAAGTTGCACGGATCGCAGGCAACGCCGCCGTGGCGCGGCAAATGGAGAAATACGGCGGAGACGTAGCGCTCACTCCTCTTCACGATGCCTGTGCTGGTGGACGTCGCCACGAGGTAGCATTTTTACTGGAACACGGCGCTGATCCAGACACACTCGGCGAGCAAGTAATCGGCTGCTTCCGACGCACACCGCTTCACTGGGCTGCGATGCGTGGGCATGCGCGGATAATACGTCTTCTGGTACGATATGGAGCAAACGTGGACGCGCGGGACGTGTTTGGACGCACACCGTTGGCCTGGGCCTGCGTTCTCAATCGCACGCGAGCTGTTGAGACGTTGTTGGAGAGCGATGCCAATGTTAATGTACGTGACGCTCAAGGCGACCCGTTGCTGTGTATATGTGCTGCTGGTGCGTGTGCATCTATAAAGCGAGGTGCTAAGACGGCGGCAGGTAAGCGTGGCAAACTTAGCGACCACAGCGTGCAGGACGATGACTTCGACGACGGTGGTGACGAGGATGGGGGTCTCGGCGTAATGCTGAGCGGGCAGGGGTCATTGGCTCGTGGGTTGGATCCTCGCATCTTTCAGCTGCTGCTCGACTATGGTGTGGACCTGCACGCTACACGTACCAGCAACGGCGATTCAGCTCTTCATGTGGCACTACGCCGTCGCAACCAGACCGCGGCCGTGTTGTTTGTGCGCGCTGGTTTAAGCTTGACGGCTGTCAATCTGCTCGGTCAACGTGCGATTGATTGTGCGCGATCAGCGGCGCTGCGGTTCGCCGTCAAGAAAGAAGCGGGCCAACGTGATGTTATGATCAGCTACAGCCACGCGCATGCGCCGTTAGCACGTAAGATTCGAGACGCTCTGGATCGTCAGCGAGTCACAACCTGGATCGACACCATGGGGCCAACAGGGATTACAGGCGGTTCGGTGTGGCGCCAGGAAATCGCACGAGGTATCCAGAGCAGTGCACTCGTGTTGGCTGTGCTAACCAAGGACTATCCGCAGTCGCAGTGGTGCATGAAAGAGCTGGCTTTTGCCAAGATGCAGAATATCCCTGTCGTGGCCATCCAGTGCGAAGACATGGAGATATCCGAGGAACTGCAAGTGTACCTGTGGACCCGTCAGGTGATTGATTTTCGGTCAGCCGTCAAGCATAACAATGCCATGGACACCAGCATACCGATTCCGTATCCACTATCTGAGGGGGACAAAGGTGACGGTGCCAAAGTAGAGCAGCTCATGATGACTCGCAACAGTTCTCATACTATGGAGGACACTGATTCGCGTGAATCGGGCTTTCGGAGTGAAGACGACGACACCACAAACGAGAAAACCAACATGGTGGGCAAGCGCGTCGCGAGCCAACTTGAGTTAGTGCCCGACTACAATGATGAGGCCTTTTGTCATTGCTTGCGAATGCTTCTGGATGGCATTCAGGATCAAATTGAGGAGCACCGTGCCCGATTAGCTCGGCGCCAGGAGCAGCAGCAACAACAAGCACAGCTTCCTGGGCACGACACTGACGGTAGAGCCGTTGGAGATGCATCTCGCCATGGAAGCCGTCGCAATGACAGCGAGTGTTATCCTGACGAAGAAGACAAAGGACTATGTGGAATTCCTGCTGGGGGTCCTGGCAACCATAGCGAGTGTGAAGACCCCGACGCCTCTAACGTGCAGATCAGTTTCCCGGAGGGTCCGCTTAACGTCCCGCTTTTCCGCCCGCTGCGGAGGATCGACTCGCTGGCGTCGTCACTAGCCTTCACCTCTGCCACGGAATCATTCGTGTTCATCGCCCACGGAGATTTCCACCGTTCATTCTGCCTGCGTCTACAAAAGTCGCTGCTCAAGCAAGGCGTTCGCTGTGTCGTGGATCAGACTGTCCCTGTAGTGCAGTATGCGCACCACCCACAAGGCACTGTGGATGCCGAGGCTCAGAGCGGTGGCTTTGGCACAGTGTTGGGTGGCCTAGATCAGCCAGTCGCTCGCCTACCAGTACAAAATCGACAGCTTGCTGCCAAGGATGCTATCCTCGCTTGCTCTGCCGTGCTGGTGGTACTGTCACCGCTATCTGCGAATTGTGACTTACTTGCCGACCAACTAGCCTTTGCAGAGGACCGCGGCAAGCTTCTGATTCCCATATTGCTATCACTGCACAAGGTGGATCTTGCCAAGCGCTACACTTTTTCACGCAGTATGGTACACCACTTCAACGCTTCGCTGGGCTTTGAGCAGAGTATGGAGCAGCTCACAAATTATCTGCGAGCACAACAACAAAACGAAGCTCGACAGCGACGTCTTCAACGTCGTCAGCAAGAAGACCAGGGCGACCTTGGTTCAAGCTTGGGGGCGATGGCAGTCTTGTCTCCAATATCGTCTGCTTCCTCGTCTCAGTCGCGACCTTCGTCTTTAGCGGGCTACACGGAAGCTGTAGAGGTACAGTCACCGTTTGATGAAGGGCTGCTATCAACAGACCCGTCGCTACTGCTGCCTACGCTGCCTGTGAGAGCTTTTATGACTACTCCTCCAGGATTGAATACATCAAGAACGGGGAGTCGAGGAGACTCAGCGTCAACCTCAAGCTTCGGCGGTCACGGCTGGAGTGAACCTGATATTCTCGAAGCAGCACATCGCGATGGGGCACAGCACTTCCAGCAAGATCATTTGCACAATAGTGCCAGACACGATAGGTCACGTACCGGGTCCGGTACCTCCATAGCTAGCGCAAGGAGCCGAGAAAGCAGCCTGCGATTGACTGGATCAGCGCGCCATCAGCACGGCAGCATCCTAAGCACCGCTGAGGACATCATCTGAGCAAGTAACCCCAAATGGTTTCCTGCAGAAGAGTTGAAACAGCAAAAACTGATAAAAGGATTCACAAATTGCGGTCAACTGCGATATCCTACGAAATGCAGCACCAATAAAGACCGCAACAGCCCCTGCAACGAAATTAAAAGGAGCATCATTGCCTACCTTGGCTCTCTAAGCCTGCTTAGGCTTCTTGTTCCGTGCGTCGTGGAAGTTCGTCATGCCCTGGCCGCTGCCCACAACGCCCACGCGGCCCTGCACCGTTTCCGGCGAAGCAAACATACTCGAGCCCCGCTTAGACAGCACTCCGCTAACACCTTTCTTCATACCTTTCTTCTTCGCCTTGTACTGGAAGGCCTTCCAGTCATGCTGCTTGATGTTGCGCTCATTGTCGATGTTCTTGTGTCGATTCAAGCTCTTAATAGCACGCGTGCGTTTACGCTTGCGCTCCTTCTCAGCTTCTGTATCCGTGGGCAAAATCTGCAGGTTTTCCGGGACCTTGATGGGTTTATGAATCACGGCAGGTGCCACCTTCGGCGTTGTAGCAGCAGCAGCATGCACAGCAGCGCCATCAACTGCATTAGTAGTGCTAGCCTGAGCAGCAGCAGTGCCTACCTCCGTCTGTGGTGACGCCACCGTAGGTCTCAAATACTCGTACGGCACCTCCTCCGAGTTGCCGTAGCCGTCAAACAGCACCTGAAACCCCAAGGCCGTGACCATCGTGACCGAGCACGAGTACACCACCGCATCGGTGTAGTACTTGGCCCGGCACTTGAAACCCTCCGCGATCGCTTCCTTAGCTGGCAGCTGCGCGGCTTCCTCTGCATCGACGTCAATAGCTCTCAGAGCGTTCTCCTGGAGTTCTGCAGTGGTGCCGAAGCCCAGGAACGTGACGTTGTAGCTGCCGTCACTCGTCACCGAGTCCACGTGCGCCGGATACCACACGCCTTGCTGCAGTGCTTCAACTGCTGAGCCTGGCACAAACCCGAGCTCTAAATAACACAAAACACGCACATTTGGTCAGCATTTCGTCAGCATTTCGTCCTAATAAGCAGCGGAAGAACCTCGTACCAAGCGTTGGCGGCTCTTGACGGTGCTCCTGGATCTTCTGCAGCTCTGAAACTTGGGTGGATGATACAGCATTCACCTTGAGATCAATCTGAAGTAAAAGTAGCAGCAAATAACGACGAATTAGCAATAATTTAAGGGGAATGCAACCGCAACGGACGATTTACCGTCTCTTTCGTGAGCTGGATGACCTCCACCAGGTCCTTGGCGATGCTCAGAAACTCGGCGTTGGTCGGGTCGCTCTGCAGCAGCTCGTGGATGTTCTGCAGCTGCTCCGTGAACGTCACGAGCCGCGTTTCCAGTTCTTCTAGACTCGCGTCCGTCGACATCTTGTTTTGACTTCTGGACAATGGCAGTTATGAGCGTCGTGCTATTGGATAAAAGCTGTTGACCAATCATGAAAGGATTTACCACAATATACTAATAGTACTATATAGTATAGTATACACTATCCGAAACGGCCAAAGAGAATTGTTGGCGCTTCTGATTGGCTATCAATTGAGAATTCTGGCCTTTTATTGGCTGCCTCGAATGGCTACAATCTGGAATTCAAATCAAAGCCAAAATGGCGACTTCGGAGCGTAAGTGATCCCAGTCTTTCAGGCCAGTTGTCTATGCTTTACTAACCTCTCTATAACTGCCTATTATGGCTGCAGTGGATACGTCGTCGCTACAGCAGCTGCAGCTGAATGACAGCGAGGGTCTGCGCATCATCGACCTGCCCGGGACGCTGCTGGACCAGAGCTACTTGGTGCAGATGTGGCTGCTGAGCGGCTGCATCTTCGTGTGGGTGGGGTCGGCGGCCGACACGCCTCGACTCGGGTCCTTGTCGACGGCGATCGCCACTCGCTACAGCCCCATGCCGCTCATCACGTCCATCGTGGGGGCGCCGGAGATGGAGGAGCAGCAGATCGCGCAGAGACTGGCGCGACGCACAGGACGGCAGTGCTTCGTGTCGTGTCAACTGCCCGACCACGTGCCGGAGCTCTTCGCTTACGTCGAGAAGCAGATCACCAAGCGATTGGCGGAGGAGGGAGTTGTAGTGAAGAGGTGAACGAGATCTCAATACATTTTAAAACTCAACTATTAGGCAAAAACTACATGTAGTAAGCAATTGCTGGCTGCCGACTGTGTATTATGTGTAGCGTATGTGATCAGCTACTACTCTGCCTTGCTGTGACGCGGACCAATTTACTTGTCCTCGAAAGTTTCTGCCGGCTTGCTCGCAACACGGATCGCAATCGCAATCGAGTTTGGTTACATCAATGAGAATATCATAACTTAACCAGGGATTACAAGGACACTGCGTACGTTGGGAGCCCT
>LGSN01000758.1:0-27147 GCA_001314375.1 Phytophthora podocarpi | reverse complement strand
GGAAGGAGGTAACTAACTTCTAACAGAAGCCACTTCTGTTAGGTTACAAGTGATGTAGCCATTTGTACGTGTAACCCCGTTACACCCGGGGTCTCCAAGCCACTCCTGTATGCGGGGCCCCAATGGGACCCCGCATACTGTTGGTAAAGCCGCGAGAAATCGGCTTTATCGACTTCCTGTTTTCGGCCCGATTTGCACAATAAAGCCGCGCTGAAAACTGATAAAGCCGAATACAGCCGCGCGATAAAGCCGCAAGAGTACAGCGTATACGTTGACATATACGTCTTGCACCTATCATTCCGATGGTGCTATACGGTCACAAAAAGGTGGGGTCACGCAAGTTGCGTCGCAACCTCCCCCCACTTAACTTTGACCACGCAGCCTGCACGAAAACGTATGGGACGCAGCCAAGGATACGAGAGGCAGCAGTTCACTGGAACAGGATTACCGAAGAAAGACGGAAGACACAAACTTGTGTGCAAGCACTGTCTAGCCGCTTATGGCGACAGAACAAGAAATGACCACCCACCTCACCCAAGATCATTGCTGAGCGATCGGCCAACTACGCGAGCCATCTCAAGCGCTGCAAATTCTACCAAGAGGGAGTCAAATCCGGTATAATCACAGCACCCCCAGTCGAGCAGACAATTCTTAGAGACTTCTTACAATCGAAACCAGCAAGGTCCAGCGCTAAGAACGTGAACGAAGACAATTCTTCAACTAGTTCAGACAAACGGCAGCGATTCATCCGCGAATATTTCGACCACGTATTTAGCGATGAAGATCTTGCCGCTTTTGAGCGCCTGCTTTATCCAGTTTCAAGCAGACAATTGCTTAGCGGATCGCTTTATCGAGAAGTAGTCCACCCGGCGTCTGTTCATCTTCTTGAACAAGGCCTGTGCGAGGGCACTTCCAAAGAGGAAAGAGCTGGGAGGTCGTATTCTAGATAAACATAGCACCGTCGAAGAGGAAAGATCAGCTTGAAGCTCTGAGTAACCGACTGGGGTTCAGTGGGGGCGAGTGAGTTTCCTATCTGACGTATGGCAACATATTGCTAAGTTACATTTGCTGGGATGTCAGCTCAGTTTGTTTGGCACTATTGTAACCTACGGTTTATTTTCGACTGGTTCGAGACACGATGGGATCGCCATCGCGCAGCAAATGGAGAGGAGATCGAGGCAAAGTGCTGGAAAATTGGCGCTGTTGTGGCCGATAATGCTGGCCAGTGTGATCGTGATCGGCGAATTCTAGCGCTTCGATGCCCTCGCGTCACTTCATTGCTCATGACATCAATAAGTTGGTGAAGGCGGTTTTGAACTCATCATTTCGCAAGCTAACGAAACAAGCCTCTCTGGCTACAGTGACGTTGAACGGTTCGTCATTAAAGTGGTTGGTTCGAGCTCAAGCTATCATTACTACAACTTACGGAAAGCCTTTGGGTTTTATTAACCTCTGCGAGACTCGTTGGAACAGTATGCAGGGATGTTTCGCGTCCCTTCTGCACGTTCGAAATGCGTTGCAACAGTTTTCTATAAAGTGCATTGACGATAGCGAGTTTCCTTAAGCGCTGCCTGTCTTCAGTGACCCAACATTCTGGCATAAGCTCATGGCCGCTGAAGACGTTATTCGTCGGCTTTCGAACGTGTTGTACAAGTTACAGCGTGATGAGAACACGCTGGCGGATGTTGTGGAATCTATAGGGACATCTACCGTGGGTTCTTAAGCGATTTCGACTATCTGGATCTAGTGTCAATTGTGGAAAAGAGATGGCAGCAGTGCATTAATGCTACTGGCACTTTTCGTACATCCACTACATATTCGACTTGCTGGATCGATTGATAAGGTAGCGCCGAGAGCACGTTTTCTCGAGCGGATATGCAGCTATGGCATCTACTACTACTGACGATATTTTGAAACCGAAGATGCTGACGAAGTTAAGGACTTAGCCGCCGACTTCCATGCCTGGTATCGTGGTGTTTTTGGCGATAGCGCTATTGTCCGTCCTAGTGGCGATGTTGCACAGTACTGGAGTTTTGCCGGCGATATTCGCCGCGATTCCAAGCTCCCAAAGCTAGCATCGGTCATCCTGTCAATTGCTGTGAACACAGCTCGGTGCGAAAGGTACTTCAGTGAACTTGCCGCCATTCATACAGCATTGAAAAACAGGATGGAAACTGAAAAGGCATGTAAATTTTCGCTGATACGCCAAGCTGTGAGAGAGCTAGATAAGGCTGAAGACGACACGAAAGAATGCGTCTTCAGCCTTATCTAGCTCAACGCATGTTCTCTCGGCGGAGACGACGATGCAAGAAGTTATTTTGCACCAGGAGACGCCCAGCTTAGAGTCACCAGAGGATTGGCAGGAAATCTTTGATGTTCTAGATACAGATGAAGACTGCGATGAAGTATCAAGAACTGAAGAAGGCGATGAAGAATCAAAGAATGCAGAATACCAAAGCCCGCAGGAAAAAGATCTCCAGCAGAAGGTATTCAATTGATTTGACGAGGCAATCCCAGAGCCGGACGATACGGAATTCCCCCTGACCAACGTTAAGACATTTCCTCAAGAAAAAAAGCTGACTGATATTAGAGGGCAAAAGTTCAGCCTTTGACGTTTTCCCCTCGGAAAGGACGTTTGGTTTGGCGCCGTACGTGACAACATTTGAACCCTAGATAGGCTCCTTCTCGTCTTAAATATAATGTATCAATGGTCGTCGTAAGGTCAGCATCCTTAGCGGCAAGTAAGCTGCTGCTGGGTGATGATTTCTGGCGTTGTTCTCTCGTGGGGATTGCTGAAACTCTGGTATTATTGTGGTAGGCTCACGTACGGACAGGTCATTGACGGCGACCGTGGGATCCGCGAAGAAGAGCACGATTTCTGCCTGCGCGATCATCTGGAAGGTCATGAGTTCCGCTTCTCCAGGCGGCGACGACGACTCGTCCCACTACACCTTGCCGACGCCAATCAAGGCACCCACGATGGCGATTCCGGCCACAACACCCGTGGGATCCGCTTTCACATGCTGCTGCTGGACAGCGAGCGGCATTGTATACCCTGCATGAGCGTTTTCGACGGCTGCGGGTTCTCGCTGGCGTGGCCCCACGGCGTCAACGTTGACGCGCTCGGCCATCTCGATGATGAGCGACACGTTGGCGTAGTTATGGTTACCGCCGCACCTCGAGGCTAAATTCCACTTAGATAATCCGTAAATGTCCGGATACCAAGCGCAATTCACCCACCACGTTTAGATTTTAAAAAAAGCCGCGAAAGAGCCGTAAAGCCGATCGGCGAAATAAACGGGTAAAGCCGAAAGGCCGATATAAAGCCGCGGCTTAATCCCACACATGGGGCCCATGCGCCCGCTCAGGGATGGAAGCCAGTTTATTGACCTGGAAGTCTTGTCTCTTGCCACTCGATCAGAAGACTGCAAATTACGAACTTCTTCGACGCTGACACTCGCCGCATCGTGCCAGATAGGTCCACGCAATATTTGCGCTCATCACCAGAGACTTTGTCGCACGTTTCATGAACACGTATTGTCTAACCCCGAACTTGGTCAACCGGCCCACAATCCCTCGCAGCAGTGCCCCGCCACGAGATCCAGCGCAGCATATAGAGCGCCGTCATGAGAACTAGTCTATTAATAAGTTTAGGTAGTGGCCACGAAAACTACCAGGATCTTATGCTTGTACCCGCAAAGGCGGTTCTAACTAATAGACTCTGTTCTCTCTCATGTTTCATGAACACGTGAAAGGATACAGCATCAAGGCAAAGCCCCTTTTATAATGCAGGTATTCTTCAGAATTGTGTGTTTCAAATCGAAAAGACGTCCGTTTTGTTTTTTACACGTCCGAAATCAGATTTTTTCCGTTGCGATTAAACCAAGAGTGAGCCAAGCACGTTGGGCAGGTGTCGTCACAGAGGCTGAAACCATACGACCTGGTCGCTGTGTTGGCGTTGGTGTCCACTCCCTGGGCTCTTCCTGATCAACCGATTTTCTCTAAAACCGAAGGATGAGCTGCTTATTCCATTGGTTTAAAAACTTTTGGTCCTGAAAAAGACCGTTTTTAAACGTTTATAAAATCTTCTTTTGTTTCATAACAAACGTACCAATCCCTTGAAGCAGCACCATTGGATGCAAGGCTCCATCGCTGAGTATGTAATACCTGCTCCTTTAGCGATACTTGCTCCTTAGTTAAAGCGGAACAGGTGAAAGTACCTAGAGGCTTTTCCTGGTCCGATGCCTCGCATACTCGCCATTTCTTCTTTTGATGCAGGCTCAGCCTCGAGAACATCCTGTGCAAGTCAAACATCCCGTCAATAAAACAGGTAAGTCACACGTACAAAGCCCATCACCCCATCAAGGCAATCGATTACGGCATTCGTACCCTAACAATACGGCGCGATAGCGCTTCCCGCTTTGGCAGCTTCAACCTCTTTGATTCTGCTAGGATTTTCTGATACTGGTACTCAATGGCACCCTTGGGAATATCATCTTCCTTGTCACCCTCGTTCAGCTTAGTCTTTTGCTCGGTATCAAACTCTTCCTCGTGCCAGGATTCTGTGGCAGTTTCAAGTGGCGCACCGCAGTTGCAATTACGAATACACCGATAAGTGTCGAATTGGAAGCCGAAGTGTGAGTACAATAACTCCTTTCGACAGCCAACGGTCATCTCGCAGAAGGCAGCCACCTCTTCCAGCTCTCCCCGAGAACTCCCATTGGATATCGCACCAGATCCCGTGCCGTCAAAGTCTAGCCTTTCTGTTGTCAGTGCATCTGCTCGGCTCTTGTCTGCTACTGAATACAGCAAAACACACACTGCGGGCATTCCGTCCCGACCACTTCGTCCCTACATTAACAAACACGCGGTTAGTTTTCTCATCGAGGACCGCAGTATTTTTTACAGTCACTAATACGCACAATTTGCTGCGAGTATGCCGATAGAGACAACGGAATCGAGTGATGTATCACAAAGCGCACATCTGAGCGATCTATCCCCATCTAGGTGAGCACAAACATTAGAATCCGCAGCAACTTGTCCAAAACCAACATATTTCCACACCAAAAGTAACGCACTCCAAACGCGCTGGTGGCACAAATGGTGGTCAATTGCCCCATCATCCATTGCTTGCGCACAAATTCGCGGCGCTTTCGCGGCAGACCGCCATGATACACACCCGCACGGCATCCGACACGCACGAGCGCCAAGCACGTGTCTTCCGCTTCCTTCCGTGTCATGCAGTAGACAATAGTAGTCTCCTTCCCAACTTTGTCTGCAATCCACTGTGCATCACTCGAACTCTTCCGAATAACCTCCATCCGCAAATTCTTGCGATCCGTCACTTGTTGAACCAGCATCAACTGACTATGCCGAGCTCCCTCCACAGCTATTTGTTTTCTTCTCTCACCATCAGTAGGGACTGCTGGAAGCAACTGTAAATGAAACAACTCCGCCAATCTCGCGATATCCTCATCTGAAACGGACGCCGTCGCCAGCGTGATCGGCACTTCACTGACAAACTGCGACTTCCACTGACTCAACTGCAAGTAGGACGGCCGAAACGTATTCCCCCACTCGAGCACACAATGAGCTTCGTCCAGTACAATTCGCGCCAACCGAGCTTCCTGCCCTGCTGTATGCACCCAACTCCTCATCTCCCCGTTCATCAGTAAAAACTCTGGCGTCGTGTACACGAGTCTCTGCCCAGTCAAGAGCTGCTCTAAAGGCACCGATTTGTTCCTCTCGTCCCCTGAAACTTGAATTGCACCAACTCCTTTGCGCCTCAACGCTGCAACTTGGTCCTAGACATCATAAAGAACAACAAAAGTTCCAGTGAGAAAGCTAGAAATCCTATTGCCTAACTATTGTATAGGTTTGAGGCCCGTACATGCATCAGCGCAATGAGTGGAGACACGACAAGTGTTGTTTTATCAGCTGCAGTCAACAGGGCGGGCGCCTGGAAGGCCAAACTCTTGCCGGCGCCGGTGGGGAGGTGCAAGAAGATGGAATAGCCTTTTATGGCCATAGTGACAGCGGTAGATTGAGCTTCTGTGACTTGGACGGCGTCGGACGCGTCCAGCTCCAGCAGTTTCCGATACACGATATCTAAAGCTTGTTCAGTAGTGGAGAAAACGCGAGGGGGAGTAGCACGGGGAACCGCAGGAGAGCGACGAAAAGTCAGCAGAGACCTCATGCTTGCAGATTTCAATCTGAGCAGCTCCATTAGAAATAAACGGTTTTGGTTGGGTGAAAAGAATATGACGCGCTTTGATTTGGTATCAGTGTAGCCATTTTACTAAAGAAGATGGCTACAGTTGTGCGCACGGGAGAACACTCACTTTGGATGCCTTGTACATGTGCCTAAGCGCATTTCTTGTGCTCGTCCTCCTCGATCTCATCTTGAGTTGCTTCGTTTGCGTCTTCATCTTCCTGTTGCTCACTGCTTCCCTCTTCGTATTCGTGCTCGGTCTCCTGGCCAACAGCACATGCAATACGCGGCGTCTCTTTGCCACACACAGCGTGAAGCACAATGCTCCACGTGTCCGTGTTCTCGGACGGCAGCGGATAGTGCTCGTCGGTCCACTCCACAGACACAGTAGAGTCTTCGCCGAGAGTAAAGGCACCAAACTTGCCGGACAAGTCACCCTTCTCGCACACCAACGGGTCGGCCGTGTAGTTACTGGGGCTGCAAGAATAGCTCTTGGACTTGGCCTTGCACTCCGGCTCGGAGATGTACTCCGATGCGGTTCCACACGCGCGCAACGGGTCGTAGTGGTTGTCGGTGGCCGCCTTGGAGCATTGCTTGTACGAGTCCGAGGACAGCGTCGAGTTCCACTTGGTGTGGATGTGCCACTTGTAGCTCGTGACGTCTTCCGAGCAGTTGCCGTCAAAGGCGGCGATCTTGGTCTGGTTGACGCCGGAGAAGTCGAGTGAGGCCGAGATGGTGGCGGTGGACGAGTCTTCGCCAGCGTACTTGACTTGGATGGAGCCGTCCACACCAGCAGCATTCGCAGCGTCGAAATTGTAGACGTACGCTGGGCTGTGAGCAGCAGTACCGGCGAGAGCAGCAGCGAAAGCGCAGATAGAACCAAATACGCGGACCATAGTGGAAATGGAGGAGGGACCGGTGGGGTAGAAGCACTTGTGGCTTCAGAGACGAATTCGTTAATGGCATCCGTCAAACCATTCCGTTCTCGCCAACAAAATGCTCCTGGGTGATGGCAGGTCGCATGGAAGAAGTGTGTCCGGGTGGCGCGTGCTATGAGTAAGGGATACACCGGTAAAGCGTTTAACGTGCGCTCAACGGCAGGCGTCATCCTTAGTGGTTAATCGCGGTTTCAGATGGGCCATACAACATGAAGTGTGCTGTTGGTGCTGTATCGCATTTCCGGAAGGCTCTGCCCTTAAAGTTGTTGAACCCATCGCCTCTGTCTACTGCTCACTCGCGAGTCACGACACGGGGCTATCTGGATACCATGAAGGCCAGATCTTTACTTGCCGACTAAGCTTACAACAGACTTCAACCATGACCGACCATAAGCTTTTTTTTTCGCTTCACTTTGTGAACTCATCCTGTCGTCTGTGTAAGTTTTCTTGACCCAGGTCCTCGCATTAACTTCTTAATAAGCTTAGATGCAAACTCGAATTTTTGAATTGGAAAAATATCAGTAAAGTTAGTCATGAATGTCGATTGCATCGGTTTAAGCTACGAGTCATCTTGACTTCGTTGGCAGGGTCAAAAGCCTTTACGCCTCTTCTTCGACGGCGCAACCGATTCGGGTCGCGTGGTTGCCACACACCGCGTGCAGCACGATGCTCCAGTTCGGACGATTCTCAGATGACAGTGGAAAGTGCTTGTCCACCCACTTCCCAGTCACCCTCTGCTCGTCGTTCAACAAGAAGTTGCCGAACTTGCCTGACAGGTCTCCCTTTTCGCACACACGCGGGTTCATCGCGTAGTTTTTCGGGTTGCAACCATAGTTCGCTGACTTGGCCCGGCACTGAGGCAAGTCAATGTGCTCCGAGTCGGGACTGCATGCGAAAAGCGGGTCGTAGTGGTTGCCAGTCGCACGCAGCGAGCATTGCCCGAAGGAGGCTGATCGGCGACGGGAGCTCCATTGAACGTGGATGTGCCATTTGTACTCGGTCACAGGCTCAGTGCACGTTCGGTCGAAAGCCCTGACTGCGCTTTGGTTCACATGGGAGAAATCCAACGCAGCGGAGACAGTGGCAACCGACGAGTCGTCTCCATCGTACTTGAAGCGGATAGAGCCCTCGATGCCAGCAACAGTAGCGGGATCAAAATGGAAAACGAACGCAGGTTGGGCGGCAGTCAGGGAGACAGCAGTAGCAAGAGCGCAATACACTGCAACTACAACGAACTTCGGGGTCATCATTGCGGTATTTCAGATGAAGGAGGGGAATTGAGAAGTGAATCGCCATCGTGCACTAGAAATTGCCGATAGCATGAAAGAGTTACGGAGAATCTGCATTATGAAGACGAAAACTCGACGAGAGTCGCAGGTACTTTCCAACTAGGAAATTCCAATCGATTGCAACGAAATCGCTTTGATGAAGCTGAATCATATATTTGACGTCACTTGAAGAAATATGTAAACGAACCTGCTCATGGTCACCTCAAGTGGGCTTAGACGCCACAACCAGCAGCAGGGGCGGCGGTGGACTGGACCGGGGACTCCTGGGCAGGAGACGTTTGGTCGACCTGGTCAACGTCACCCTCACCCTCCGTTCGGAGAGCGCAGGCGATACGAGACTCTTGGCCGCACATAGCGTGAAGCACAATGCTCCAGGTGTCCGTGTTCTCAGACGGCAACGGAAAGTGCTCATCCGTCCATTCCGCAGACACGGTGGAGTCTTCGCTCAGCTTGAAGGCGCCAAACTTTCCGGACAGGTCACCCTTCTCGCACACCAGCGGGTCGGCCGTGTAGTTCTCAGGTTTGCACGCGTAGCTCTTGGACTTCGCCTCGCACTCCGGCTCAGCGTTGTACTCTGACACTGGGCCACAAGCTTTCAGAGGGTCGTAGTGGTTGCCCGTAGCCGCCTTGGCGCACTGCTTGAACGAGCCTGAAGACAGCGTCGAGTTCCACTTGGTGTGAATGTGCCACTTCCAGCTCGTGACGGCGTCGTTGGTGCAGTTGTTGTCGAAAGCCATGATCTTGGTCTGGTCGACCTGGGAGAAGTCGAGAGACGCCGAGATGGTGGCAGTGGACGAGTCTTCGCCGGCGTACTTGATTTGGATTGAGCCATCGACTCCACCAGCATTAGCCGCGTCAAACTTGTAGACGTACGATGGCTGGGCAGCGATAACAGCGAGAGCCGCAGCAAAAGCGCACGTAGAACCAAAGGAGCGAACCATCGTAGTGAGGAGTTGGAGGCTAATCTGCAAATGGCCCCAGTTGACAACCACGCTGCCGTTGCTGGTGTTGCCGGGGACCGGCCATTTCGAGAGGCCAAGCAAGTTGCCTCGCACCAATTGTAAGCGAGCTGGAATGTCTCTGCGGCACATCCAGGCGGCCTTGCATCAAGCGAAGCAATGCATGCGGTTGTGTCTTTCACTACTTTGTAGGTTAATCCGAGATAACCAGTTAGACGAGTGCATAGCCCCAGGAAAAACTTCAACAGATGCCTGCGTACACATGACCTCGTGGGCAGTTTTTGCGAACAGCGAGAACTGTAGAGCTTTTTCAACGCGTTGAACTCGGCCTATCCTTCTCCTCCAAGCATCGATCAAGCTGCAGATGAAGCTACAGTGTACTTCGACCACGCACCACGGACGAGTCTGGTGGTTCAGGAAGCACGTATGGCGTTGTATTAATACATTGTAGGTTTTCAGCCTGCATGTTGAGCTCCACCGTCTGGATACTGTAGTTGTGGAGTTATTAATACCAGACACTATCAGCGTCAAGACAGCTCCCGTGTGGGAACTTTGGGAATCCTGTCTTCGCAGCAATCGAGATGGTCGAGCTCTGAGTCAGAATGCCTATCCATGATATGCTCTGGCCGCCATAGAGACTCGCTACACTGTACATGTAGTCAAATCACCGTGATCGAAAGGTGTGTGTGTCGCCCACCGTACCGGTAGTGTACACGTATTATTAATAAAATACATTATTATGTTAGTCCGTGAGCGCCTTGCCATGACTTGGAAGCTGGTGGTCGTTGTGAACCGTTGATGAACGTGCCTCTGCCGTCGTTGCTGCTCTTGTGGCTTCATTCGGTGATGGTGGTGCTCACGTCATGCTGATGACCAAGCCTGTTGTTGAGTTTGATTGGATTTGGTGTCAAGTACTGGTAGATGCCTCTGCGACGCCCAGCACTTGATCTTTCACACTGGGGAGAGTTGCCTTCTACACGAGGTTGGCTTCGAGACTCTCTGACTCCCTCTCTCTTCTTCGTTCACCTCATAGAACGTGTAAGTTTAGCTTACACTGATACGAGTGGACTCGCTATCAGCTCTCCCGAAACCATCGAATTCGTTAGCTGACGAAAAGTTCTACTGCAAAAGGAAGTGGTTGAGCCGTTCACATATGCTGCCCCGCGCTACTCGCCTTGCCAAAGCCTTGGGTTTTGGTCAACTGCTGTAGCATCGTCCCTCACGATGCGATTGCAGACGGTATTGAGAGGAAGCAGCGGGCTCCGGCTCGGATTTTGGACGACTCGGTCGGCGTGTACTCAGACGTATCTCCGCTCGTTGAACTCGGGCAGCTCTATCCAGGGAAAGCACGACATGCAGCTACAGATAAGGCTTTTTCGTATATTGACGTCGCTACTGTAGATATTCAAGAATAATCGAAATTATGTAGGGGTTGTGCGGTGCAGCACTTGGATGCTCGAGAGCATCAGCAACTAAACCTTCACGCTGCAATCAGCAGTCGTGGACTGAACCGGTGTAGATTGGTCGACTTGTTCGGTTTCGCCATCGCCCTTGGCTCCAACCGCGCAGGCAATGCGAGGCGCCTCTTTGCCACACACAGCGTGAAGCACAATGCTCCACGTGTCCGTGTTCTCGGACGGCAGCGGGTAGTGCTCATCCGTCCATTTCTCAGTCACGACGGACCTCTTGTCAACCTTGAACGCACCGAACTTGCCGGACAAATCTCCCTTCTCGCACACCAACGGGTCGGCCGTGTAGTTACTGGGGCTGCAAGAATAGCTCTTGGACTTGGCCTTGCACTCCGGCTCGGAGATGTACTCCGATGCGGTTCCACACGCGCGCAACGGGTCGTAGTGGTTGTCGGTGGCCGCCTTGGAGCATTGCTTGTACGAGTCCGAGGACAGCGTCGAGTTCCACTTGGTGTGGATGTGCCACTTGTAGCTCGTGACGTCTTCCGAGCAGTTGCCGTCAAAGGCGGCGATCTTGGTCTGGTTGACGCCGGAGAAGTCGAGTGAGGCCGAGATGGTGGCGGTGGACGAGTCTTCGCCAGCGTACTTGACTTGGATGGAACCGTCGACACCTCCGGCCGTAGCCGCATCAAACTTGTAGACGTACGATGGTTGGGCAGCGACCACAGCGAGAGCCGCAGCGACAGCGCAGATAGAACCAAAGGAGTTAAGCATGAAAACAGACGAGGAGGAAGGAGCACTTGAGGGGTCGGAGGCTGTTCTGCAAATGGGGGCAGGCCGATCCGATCCGCTTGCCTCGAACCAAAGAGCTGGTGGCGTGTCTCTCTGGGAATCTGTACAGTACATGTACTGTACCAGCACCTGTATGTTCACGCGGCACATCCAGGCGGCACGTGCACGTGGTTACGGTTAATCGAAGCGGCGTCACGCGTTAAACGATTGCATAGACTTCATGAAAACATCAGCAGATGCCTCAATCGAGTGCTGATTAAAATCGTGGCGGCACGTGACATTCTTGGTCCAATAATCTTGGATAGCCTTTGGCAAAGCCTTAATTCTTGGGATCACGACATGCTTACTTTCGCGACTTTGTTTGAGCATTTTGGGCAGTGAAAGTGTACAACGTTACATTACATTGTAGAAATTCCTGCAGCTTCTTCAACGCTTTGACCTCCGCCGATCTGTTCCAGCATCATGGCAAAACCGGACGTCGTGTATCAGATGAAGCGAGAGCTTCGACAGTCATGCACTCCGTAAGTCTGTGAACCTGTGCTATAATACCATCGGCGAGTCTGGATCTGGTGCTTCAGGAAGAAAGTTCACTGTTGTAGGCGTTTTCTGCCTTCATGTTGAGTTCCATCATCTGCGTCATTAAATCTGAGCGTCGCAGACACCATCGGCGTCGATAAAGCTCGTTGAAAGCCGCGCTTGGGGGGGGGGGGGGCTCTCTTCGCAGCAATTGAAATGGTCGCACTCGGACCGCTGTACGAATTGCTGTAGAGATTCGTTATTCCACGTCCAGTCAAATCACAGCGTGATCTTTCTGGTGAGTTGTCGTTAGTGGTTGGAACGGGAGGTCACGACCGCCTTCTCCCGACTATAATAAAAAACACGATTGTCGGTTGGGTTTGCTTCTGTCGCTGCTCTTGCTTCTGTTGCTGCTCTTGCCGGTCCATTTGCTCACGTCGATGCTGGTGACCAGCGAGACGCCTGCGCTGTTGTTCCTCGTCATAGAAAATGCTTGACTTTGGAGGCGTCCAGTAAATCCGTTTGCGATGCCCTCTGCCTGAATTCGAATCGTCTGAAGACACACTTGAGTTACTTAACGACGTTCCACTGCGACCTCGTGATTTGAATTTGATGTAGATAAGGGTGGAGTTACTGGGAGTCGTGGCTCTCGCTTCTGGGGCCCGGGACTTGGCCTTGTTTTCAATCGTCCAGCATCTGAGAGCTCAATAGTTTTTTCGCTGCAGGTTGACCAACCTCCCGTGGATGGTGCAACATCGACTGGTTCTCCTGCTGTTGCAGGTGACCCAAGCGTGGTTGGCGTTGAGACTCTTTCAATTCTTCTTCGTGCACCTCGGAGAATGTGTACACCTCGCCAATGGATGAAGCTTGACTGCGTGAGGTAATACTAGAGTAACGTCTTTGACACCTTGGTTCCTGGTCACTTGCTGAGCTACTGGCATGTGCCTTGGTGGTGAAGCGTAACCAATACTTGCAGCCATAACGCAGGTCTTGCAAGTCTGTGCTCGCTGGAACTTCCCCAGTAACCCATGTGGCAGCGTCACGCTCAAACAGCTTCTTTTTGTCATTGCAGCATTTGGAGCACACGAACTGCCCGTACTGGTACACATCGCACTCCGTGAGCAGGGCGTCACATAAGAAACGCTTTGTCCGATGACACAAGTAGCATTCTGTATTGCGACGACGATGTCTGCAGCAGCTCAATAGTTTCGCGGCGGTGACAACCATTCGTGTGAGTCGACGAGTCTCTTTGTACTGCTGGAGCTTCGAAATACTGAAAATATCATTTGCCGTAAAAGACGCCTGCCCCTTGTGAGCACTCCAGCGAACTCCAAATTCCCCAGCACGTAGATCACTATGATTCTCTCGCTCTTCGGAGAAAGTGTCAGCTTACCGGACGGATTGCGGCGCGCCGACGAGTTGCGACCGTTCGGATCAGGGAACCCAGACACATCCACCGAGCGCTCAGAATGAAAACGCAGCCACTCACCATTGCTCGCCTGTGTGAAGCTCGTTTAATCGAGATTTTCGATGCCCCTCCGTCGCATGAGTTTTTCGCTGGTTTACAGCGTGTAGCCAACTCTGTGCTAGTCTCGCCGCATGTGCGTTCACTGTATACACCGCCACCTGGTCGTCACGCTGGCCGTTCTGGGAGGCCTGCGCCTTCTACAGCGCGCGCCACTGCGTTGTGTTCACCACGCCATTCCTAGAGTACGTGAGCTCTTCGAATTTGCGATCTGTCTAGTCAATCCAGCAAGCGCTCAATCATGAGCTTGGCGGGTGTGTGCTTCTCTGGACGTTCCTTTAGCTTGAGCAGCATCGTCCTCGGCTGGAGAAGCCAACAGGCTCCATGTTTGTCTGCGGGTCGTGTGTGGATTAAGCAATGGCGACGCCCAACGGGGACTTCCCTTCAGCATTACGCACGACAAGAGCTTTTGTGTGGACGAGGATGGCCCGAGCTGAGTGGCAAAGGAGCACCTCTGGAGGTGTCCTGCCAAGACCACGCGCAGAAGTGGGCGGGGGGCAGTTGATTAATAGTGCAACACGCATGGGACTATCGCGACCGTGAACGGAGACCACCAGAAGTGGACCGAGTGCAATGCTGTGCTTCACTTTGCGCCATACTGAAACCAAGAAGTCGACCGTTACAAATTGAAGTGACTGGCAAGTGGGTACATGTACCCTTGGGCTCCTGGGAACGAACTGCCTAATTATTCGTAGGCGTGTTCAGTACACTGCACTAGAGCCTGTAGTACCAATACAGTAGTTGATGAGTTGTCACTTCCATTCGAACTCTTTACACGATGAGTGCTCTGTCGTTCTGGTGAGAGATCGGCCTTTAGGTGGCGGCCTCTCCCCGTGCTCTACATGTAGTTCGTCGTCGAGGTATCCGTCGTTAATGTTAGTGAAAATGCATCAGCTGTGCGGAAAAGGTTAGCATGCCACGAATTGTAAACAAAGGTTGATCGAGTTTATACTACTAGTACTACTAGTAGTAGTTTGTAGTCTTAGAGCTTCCACCTCAGCCAGATCGATACCGACTAAGCTGCGGTGGGCCTGACCGCGGAACCGGAGGTGGCTTGGAGCGCAAACGCCGAATGGGTCTACGCTCCTCAATAGTGATCGATGCTTCTCTAGGCGTCAACCGGAAGAACTCTGTGCCGCGAGGAGTTGCAACCCATGTCTGTCTGGAGGAGTCGTACGGCTCAGGACTCGACGGTTGGGTTACCGGCGTCAATGGCACCCTCTCATCTTTGCAACGCGTAGTAAATCGCCGTCTACGATCGACGGACGGACTACGTATTGTTACGTTCATCGCACGACTGCTACCGCCACGGCGCTTCATCTTGGGGCTTCTATAGTCAAGTGTTTCTCCCCCAAAGCGCAAGCTTCTAGGGCGTCTACGTCGCTGAGCTCGCAATACGTCGAAGAAGCTGGTGTTGGCGTCTAGGATGCAGCCAGTGCACACGGGCACCATGATCAATCGTCCTAGCAATCCGTCATGACTGCTGACAAAAACTTGCTTTGATGCGCGACACCTCGGACAGGCAGCACGTCCGCAGACCAAGCACTCCACAACATTCAGAGCCCCCAATCCGCCGTCTTTGGCCGCGCGCTCGCACATACTGCAAGTGTTGGGGTCGTTGAGAGGCGAACCATCAGAATCTGCAGGACTGCCTCCCCAGCGACGCTCTTGCTTCTTGCGCCACAGGAACTCTCGTGCCATTTGCGTGAGTCGCTTGGTCTCCGAGCAGTCCAGCAGTCTCGTCATGTTGAACATGGTCTCCACTGCATAGTGAAGCGAGATGGGCTTCACTACGAGGCCCTTGATGTCGATGTTGCCAAGCATAAATACTTCCACGATGCCTTCTTCGCGTTGACGGTACAGGAACCGCGTAGACATCAGCGCAGGGATTGAGTTGCGACTACGGAGGTCCGGGAATTGCGGCAAATGGACCGAGTGCATGATATGATACCCGAGCTTCTCGCCAGTCCGGGTGCCCGTGAAGCCGCTGTCTTCGAGGTAGACGCAGTGTCGCCGCTTGCAGAGTCGAGGGTCCCCGACTGCTTGGCTGACGTAGTATTTAAACCCCAGGAAGTGAAAGGGGTCCTCCTCCGTTGGGGTCTCCAGTGTGTGCAGGATTCCGCAATCCGACGACGCCCCGTGCAGGTATCTGATCACAAGCGCCAGCTCTTCCTGCGACTTCGTCACCAACGTGCTCACAGCATTTTCCACGAAGCCATGGCGAACTCCAGTGAGCATCATCGTGGCTGGTGTTATTGCTGCTGGAGTCGAGGAGAACAGCGATGACGTTGCAGCACACCGATGGAGAGAATCCCCCAGGGACTCGCTCACTCGACCGGCGTGTCGTTCTCGGTAAATGGTCAACTCGTCACGACTGGCCTGCGTCTTCCAGAACTTAGTGTCGACCTCGCCGAGTCGATCGTAGGCCAAGTGTTCAAATGCGTGGACCGTGTGCGCCAACAACCGTGAAGTGAAGTCCTTGCACGCCAGGTAGTCGTGGTGGGGGACGGTCATGTCCGGGAGCATGTCCCGGGGCAGAGGGAAGTCTCGATCTCGAGTCATTGATACTAGACACTAGTTGTGTACTTGCTGGCAGCTTGTCAGGCGCCAAACAAGTTATAAAATGGAATTGAGATCTGAGTGAGTTTACCCCAGCGCAATCGAAGCAAATCTCGCTTGAACCGTGGCATGACAACTACGGTCTGATCCGAACAGCTTGCTTGGCTGTGGAGGGCGAGACATACAGAGACTCCGAATCAAGCATGCCGCGCGACCAGATAAAAACGATCGATATCCAGCCCTCGTTAAAGCCGTTCGGCCAATCGATTGACCGACGTCACGTGGCTACCACTCAAATATTCGCGCCGACCGCCGACTGCACTCAGTTTCTGTTTGAGCCGGGTGAGTACTGTACATACTACATGTATTTACATGTATCGATTCGGTGCGTCTGCATTGATCTAGAATTGATGCGAGATGGTGTTTTCCAGCTGGTCAAGAATGGAAAAGCGGTCTGCCGAACTTGCGGGCGAGCTTTCGTATCCATAAATTGCAGTGTACGAACTTACGGCGGCCACAACGAACCCACGCCAAAGTCAGGCTGATGTTGAGGTGAGCGGTGACTTACTGGGACCGCTGCAGAGACCATGAAGTACATGTATTGCTTCACACATTTACACAACTGTACACGTACTGTAGCAACCGCTTCCGACGCATCTAGCGCTACTACCTACACTGATAACACGAACCTTTACTATCCGTTCACTTTAGTACTACGTGTTTGCTTCCTCTTGGTTCATGGCGCCCTCCTCATCGTTCCTTGGCGGCGTGAAAGTAGCGCATCAAATCGTTTGAAGAGCCAGAGCCCTCTTCGCGCTGCAGTCTGCTCGGTCCTCTGCTGCTCGAGTCTGGAAAGCTCAAAGAATCGTCGCGATCGTATCTGTCAGACAAGTGCATGGGCTGGAAGGCCATCTCTTCTCCAGAGCTGCTCTTTTGCTGGGCTCGATACTGCTGCTCGTAGTAGCTGATGTTGGCCGACATAATGCAAACGCTGCATACGGGCACCTTGACGAGTTTGCCTAGAAGTCCGTCGTTGCTGGTCACGAAAATCTGTTTGTTAGCTCGACAGCGAGAGCAAGCCACGTGCCCGCAGACCAGACATGGCACGAGCTTCACGCCTCCGAAGCCACTTCTGCGCTCCCGTTGACAAACGGAGCAGCTCGTGTCGTCGCCGACCGACGTCTGGCGGGTGGGTCTCCGACCACGCCGTTCATCCTGCTTTCGTCTCTGAAATTCACACGCCATCTGAGTGAGTCGTTTGGTTTCGGAGCAGTCGAGCACCCGCGTCATTCCGAACATCACGTCCTCGACGACCATTGTGTCCATGGGCTTAATGAGCCAGCCAGAGACGTCAATGCTGCCCAGCATGAAGATCTCCACGAGGCCATCAGCCTTCTGGCGATAGATGAACCTCATAGATGTCATAGCGCAGACAGAGTTGTGGTCGGTGAGATCTGGGAACTGAGGCAGCGCCACCGACTGCATGATGTGGTAGCCCAGAATCTCGCCAATCCGCGAGCGCGTAAGCCCCGAGTATTCGAGGTAGACACTGTGTCGTCTCTTGATTATCCGCGCATCGGCTGCAGACTCCGTCACGAAGAACTTGAAGCCTAGGAAATGGAAGGGTTTGCTCGCGCTTGGGCCCTCCATCGTGTGCAGCACGGCGCAGTCCGCCACGTCGCCGTGCAGAAACTTGACCACGAGCGCCAGCTCGTTTTGGGTCAACGTGACTAGCGTGCCCATGGCGTTCTCCACGAAACCTTGTCGCGTGCCGATGAGCAGCAGCGTCGGTGGGATCAGCGTCGCTGCGGTCGGGGAGAAGATCTCCTGCTTCTCGACCAGTCGATGCAGTGAGTCCGCCAGCCCCATGCCCATGGAGCCGCCGTCGCGTTCGCGATACAGTGTGATGTCGCTCTTGGTGGACTTGGCCTTCCAGCGCCGGTGGCCGATCACACCGGACTCGTCATAGGCGTAGCGCTCGAACTCGTGCACCGTGTGGGCCAGCAGCTTTGTGGCCAATTCCTTGCAGTCTTGGTGCACTGCGGACGAGGCCGTAAAGTTGGGGAAGTCGCGGCGTGGCAGTGGGAAGTCGCGACGCCCCATTGTGCTAGCTAGACTCACGTTGACACGAGTTGCAAGCTGGAAAATAGCGACTGAGTGGCCATGATCACTGGCGTTGGTCCGAGCGACCTTGCGCTTCGAGCCCCGCGCTTGCTCCTGGCGTGGCGGGCGGAAGCAACAGACACAGCAGAGGCGCGGCTAATGGCGCAGCTTAGGCACTGCAGACACGGCTGACCAACCGATGGTCTCCGCCGTCGCGGGCTCGTGAAGGCTCCGATGCGCTATACTGTACTGTACATGTAGAGGGACGTCGATGACTGACTTGGCACCCGCCACCTGCGCGATCGCACTGTGCGTGTCGGCCAGACGTTGCCCCAGAAGTGAGCAGCATTGTTTGCGTGGAGTCCTGCTACATGACTCCTGCATAGCTTCGACTCGAAGTTCGAGTGCGTCGCTGGTGCCTCTTGATTCAAGGCGCAACGTTGACACGTTTCCGACTCTATTTTTGCTAGCCAGTCCAGCGTATCATCGACCACCGAAAGCGTCGTCTCCAGTCGAGAGCTCACCAAGCATTCGCTTGAAGCTCAACAGCAACGTCAAGCTGGAAGGCGATGCAAATCGCCTCCTCCTCGCGCGGCTCAATTGATCAGATGCCAGCGGGGGGGGGGGGGGNGGGGGGGGGGGGGGGGGTCGGCCTCTGCTTGAAGTTTTTGACGCGACCAGCCAGTCCTCTACAGCTCGAAGACCGTTGCTCTCGTCGTTTGACACCCTCGCGCCTCTTTGACGCGCTCACGACGGCAACTTAGGTAGCCTCAATGCTGGCAAGCACGTCGTAGTTAGTCGAACATCACTAACGTCTAAGCTTATCAATATATTAACGACAACATGGCTCATACTATGGTTTGTGGAGGCAGATCACTCCCTCCAGTCGGCCACCACTTGCACCTTGAACTGCTGCTGCATCTGCTGGGCGAGGTAGATCCCGTTGACTTGTGTCTTGTAGGACGTGGCCTCGGCCATGCTGGTGAGCTCCATCAACCGCGCCATCATCGCCATTTGGTCCGAGGCACCCCCGTCAGATGTCTGCTTCTTCATCTTCCTGCCCTTCGACTCTGCTGGAATGGAACCAACCGACCGCGAGTAGCCCGTGTCGTCTACCCCCAACAGCTTTGACTTGCCTGAATACGACGCGGACTGCGGTGGATGAAGACCCAGTCGGTTCGGCACCTCGTACTCTGGAGACGTGCAGGGGATCGCGATCTCTGCGGCGTCCGGATACACTGCAGCACCTCGGTGTACGAAGTTTCGCCCCACGACAGGGGCCTCACGCGTCAGAGGCGTCTTCGCCCTCCGCTGATGAGGCTCTTTGACCTGAGGTGGGGTGCGCTGTCGCCTTGTAGTCTTAGCCTCTTCATACAACACTCTATCTGAAGCAGTTTTTTGTTGGGTTGTTGCATTCTCCGCCAGGTCACTGTCGCTTATGCTTGTGCTCGTGCTGACACTGCTGTGATGTGACCTCTGCGATCGCACACGCTCTGCTGGAGGCTCGTATGTGCCAGTGTTAGCGCGCATGACGCACTTCGAGCACGCTTGAATCTTCTGGAAACTGCCCATGATACCGACACTGTCGCTGACCCAGACGCGCTTAGTTGACCGACAGCGCGGACATGCACCTTGGCCGCACAGGTGGCAGGCCACGAGCTTGCCGCGCTTGCACACATTGCACCCTTCGTACGCGGAGGCATTGGAATAGTGCGAGGTCGACTGGTGTACTGCATCGCTGAAGAGCACGTCGTGATCTCGTCGTCGGTTCCTCGCCATGTCAGTAAGTCGCCTCACTTCCGCCAAGTCCAGCAACCGCGTCACTCCAAACTGCGCGCCAGCTGAGAACATGCTGGCAATGGGCTTGACGATCATGCCAGACAAGTCCATGTTGCCCAGCATGAACACCTCAACGACGCGGTCGCTCTTCTGTCTGTACAGATACCGTGAGCTCTGTAGAGCTCGGATCGAGTTGTGGCCGCTCAAGTCCGGGAACTCGGAAAGCTCCACCGACTGCATGAGGTGAAAGCCCAGGGTCTCGCCCGTCCGAGACTGTGTCATGCCACAGTACTCCAGGTACAGCGAGTCGCGGTGCTTCACCACAACGGCATTGGTCGGAGACCTCTTGACGAAGTACTTGTAGCCCAAATAATGGTACGGCGCGTCGTCGCTTGGGTGTTCCATGGTGTGCACAACAGCGCAGTCAGCCACGTCCTGGTGCATGTACGTGACAACCAAGGACAAGTCTTGCTGACTCTCGGTGACCACTGCACTCATGGCGTCCTGCACTCGTCCAGGCCCCCACCCCGTCAACATCATCGTCGGCGGTGTCAGTGCCGCCTCCGTGAACGCAAACGTCGGGCTCTGCAGATTGCAGTGGCGCAAAGTCTTCGCCAACTCGTAGCTGGTGCCGCCCACGTCGCGTTCGCGATACATGTTCATGTCGTCGCGTGAGTACTGCGGCTTCCAGCGCTTAGCGTCGACCACGCCTTGGCGGTCGTAGGCGAACTCCTCGAACTCGCGCAGGGTGTGCGTTAACAACGTGGTCATGAGCTCTTTGCCATCGTCGTGTTCTTGCTGACTCACGTCAAGTTTGGGCAGGTCCTCCCTCGCGACCGGGAAGCGTCTCCCCATGGTGGCAACTGCGGACGCTTGAGTCGGACACAGCAACTCGAGTAATGAGGCGGGTCAAGCGCAACCGATTTCGGAAGCGGCCAAGGCGTCGGTGGCGTGGAGAACCGGATCCGCATCAACACCAGCCGCCGGGGCGCTTGCACAGCAGTTTCCCGTGCCGGTCCGACGAGCAGCAGGCCGCCAAACGTGCACCGTTGTCCTGATAAGAGTAGGAGTCAAATGGTGACGCTCTTGACTTGAATGATGGCATGAGACCTGTATGGTAAGTTACCATTGGTAACGGAGACCTTGGCGCGCTGGGCTCAAGTCAAGGGCTTCCGTGTATGTACACGTATCAATACTGTACGTACATTATAGGATAGCAACGATGTGCCACATGGTTGGCACGCTGATGCAGTCTCCATGCGTCTGCCGTGCTTATCATGTGTCGCGCACGCAGACCACTCCATACTGCAGTCTGCAGGCTGTGTATCCGCGATCTTCCAAAGGTGTCTGGTGCGAATGGATCCATCTGGTCTAAGCACTGAGTGCCCGCCAGCGCTCTCCTCGACTCGTCTGATGCTTGCTTGCAACGAATCTGCTTGACGTGGGTGCATGTACGTCGCCTGACCAACATGCATCAGGGCGGAACGGCTTCAACTCGCAGTCGCGGCCAAGGACAAGCTTGCTCGTCAACAGCCAAGACGTCTTTTATTCCTGCGTGCTCCAATTCAAAGTCAAAAACGCCCGCCAACCCACGAGCAACTAGCATTGTGTGTTGTTGCTGGCATAGATAAACAGGTTGTGCGCTGCAATAAATTCATTTGTGCTGCTCGAGCCTATCGAGCTCTTCATAACTTCAATTCACACTTGCCTAACTAACGTACAGTACACGCTGCTTCCTCCACCCCCCCCCTCTCGGTCCCAGTCTCGCCTATCGAATGACAATCTCCCCTTCCAATGAGAGACGATGCTGTCAAACGAACCAGTTCATACCAATGAGGTCACACGGGTGCGACGGACTCGAGAGCGGCTGGCCTCCACCTCCATTTTGAGCTCCTCTCGCCAGTGCTGCTCGCAGTAGATGCCGTTCAGGCGCGCCGTCGCTGATGTGTCCTCCGCTATCCTGCTCAACTCAAACAGGCGGGTCATCATCGCACGCTGTGCCGGCGACATGCCCGCTGGAATCTGCGGGTCAATGCTTGGTCTTGTCTTGGGGGGCAACGCGTCATAAATGGGGACATCAGTCTGAGCTGGAATCGACACGCGCGAGCGTGACCGAGGTCTTGTCGGCTCAGCTCCAACGAGGCAGGAGCCTCGGTCGGAATAAGATTTCTCGCTTGGGGTGGGCTTCGTCCATCGACGGTTTTTGAGGTGTGGGTCAACGACGTCCGTCTCCTCCTCGTGTTGACTGAGATTTGATGTCACCGGCAAACTGGACGCGTATTGAGTCGGATCCTGGCAAGATGTAGACTCGGACGGGAACGTTTCACGACGCTTTCCTGGGGCGCGCACAGGGCGTTCGGGTTGCTGGGGCTCGGGATCTTGAGGCTTACTCCACTTTTTGGCCTTGGGCTTGTGGAAGTCAAACTTGATATCACTAGTGGGGGTGCGCAGGACGCGCTGGTGCGGGGACATGAAGCTGCCTGTGTTGGCACGCCGCACACATGTCTTGCATGCTGGCACCTTTATGAAGTCTCCGAGGATGCCGGCGTCGTCGTTCACGAACACGCGTCTGGTACACGTACACTTCTTGCACACGGCCTTGCCGCACAAGGTACAGTGCACCAACTTGTGCTTGGTCGCACTGTGGTTGCACACGTTGCACACCGACGAGCCGCCCAGCACGGCGGTGGTCGCGCCGAAGTTGCGCTGTTTGTGCGCCATCTGGGAGAGGCGCCGTACCTCGGCCAACTCGAGCAGCCGAGTGACGCCGAAGAACATGTCGACCGTGAACATGTTGGCCAGCGGCTTAAAGATGCGGCCGGAGATGTCCATGTTGCCCAGCATGAACACCTCGACCAAGCGGTTGCCCTTCTGTCGGTAGATGTAACGCGTCGACTGGAGCGCGCGGATCGAGTTGTAGTCACTCAGATCCGGGAACGCCGGCAGCTCGACCGAGTGCATGAGGTGGAAGCCCAGCTGCTCCCCTTTGCTGGACTGCGTGATGCCGCTGAACTCGAGGTAGACGCTGTGTCGGTGCTTGAACAGGAGTCCTTCGGTGGGCGACTTCCGCACGAAGAACTTGAAGCCGAGGTAGTGGTACGGCTCCGCTTGCGTCGGCGGCTCCAGCGTCTTGAGGATGGCGCAGTCGGCCACGTCCTGGTGCTTGAACTTGACCGCGAGAGCCAAGTCGTGCTGGCTCTCGGTGACCACGGCGCTCATGGCGTCCTCGACGCGTCCGTGGCTGTAACCTGTGAGCAGCATCGTGGGGGATGCCAAGGTCTCTACTGTCGACGAAAACAGGGGTAGGTCGAGTCGGCAGTGACGCGCCGAGTTGAACACACTGCCGCCGGTCACGCCAGCCTTGCGCTCGCGATACAACTCGATGTCGTCTCGACACGTCTGCGGCTTCCAGCGTCTGGCGTCCACGATGCCGCTGTTGTGGTAGGAGTGGAATTCGAACTCGCGGATGGTGTGAGTCAACAGCTGCTGCATGAACCGTTTGCTGGCCTGGTGCTCCAACTCGCTCACCTCGAGCGGAGGCAGCGACTGGATCGGGAACCTGTGGCTCATGACCTTTGGGTCAACAGAGCGAGAGCTGTAGCTGTAGCTGGCTGGCTGTACTGTATTATCTGACTGCAGAGGATGATCACTGCAGCTTGCAATTCGAGAAGTGAGACCGTGGGCAGCACCGAATGCCTCCGGAGAGGATCAGATGCAAGCCACGCGGTGTCATGACAGAGCAAGGCAACTTTTGGCGGGAGAATCGATGCTTTGGCAATTCGGATCAGTGAATCCGAAGGCGGGACAAGTCAAATTGTCCATCGTTGGGCTCAATGATGGAGCCCAACGATGGGATCGATTCGGAGGAAGATCGTGTAGGATACTGTAATATTTTACAATTCAGAACGCATAAGAACTTTTAACCTCTTATAATTGATATAATTATAATGGTTTATAATACGAATTTGTATTTAATATCGCATGAAGCTCAGAAATTAAAATATTTTAGGTGTTCTGTGGTGAGGTGAATTACTGTACATGGTGAATCTTAACTTTAGATGCGTAAAGCGGACTGTCGCAGCAGAGTCTGGTCGTGACTTACAAAAGGCATAGATCGGGCAAGTGATCAATTTCGGATCCATCCGACTCGGTTCCGTACGTGTACTTCGTATGCAGCATTGTGGTGGCTCGTCGATGACAGAACGACCGCAGTGCACAGTGCTCCTCGTACACTGCTGACATGTCCCCGCCCAACATGGCCGAACCCGTTAACTTACCGCCGATCAGACCTTTATTCGGAAAAAGTACCTTATGCAGCTCTAACCTTAGCGAAATGGAGCGTGCAACTTCAAGTTCCTGTGTCCGAATAACATTATTTATTAATAGCTGCGACTGCATGTAGTAGTAGTGCAGCTTTATCTATCTGTGCAACTTCCATCCCAGCAAGCGATCCTCCTCTCTACGACATTCGGTGGCCTCGAGACAACACATAGACGCTGGTCTGTTCGGCCACGTCGTTGAGCTCCAGCAGTCGAGCATACATGGCGTCCTGAGGAGAGCAACCCACGGAGTTTCCAGCCGAATGAGAACGTGACGACCGAGTCCTATTGCTGCTATGAGGAGACGAGTTTGAGGTTGGTACAGGCGGCCTGCCGGAGCTATTGGCGCGGACGACCAGCTGTCTTGGTGACTCCGAGGAATCTGTTCGGACGTTCGACTGCGCGTCACGCGGCTGCAAGGGCGACACCGTTGCAGGTGCAGCTTCTGCACTAAGCTTCAGGCCTCGTCGAGTTCGTGGCGAACGGTCCCAGTTGCCATCACGGCAGTTCCCGGTGTATGCTCGAGCTGCTTGGTTCTGCCGGCTCGGGCTATCAGAAGTGGTGGGGCTGGTGCGTGAGACCGGAGTTGACCCGATCAACGACGAGTAGGAACCAGTAGAAGAGCTGGACGAGTATGATGACGACTTGAGACGAGTCTCCATATTGGCGACTGCTGCCGAGACGCTCTTGTCGGACCGCGCACTGAGTGGGTCTGCGTTGTGTTGGGGACTTGTACCACGACGCTGACTTGACCCTCCGCTTGATGAAGAGTTTGTGCGCTGCTCTGCTCGTGCGATTCCAGCGGGAGGCGGCTGGTGCAGAGTTTCGTTGGCCTCGACAATGCATGCCATACAGATGGGCACCTTCTGGAACTTCCCCAAGATGTGGTCCGGGTTGGGAATGTAGATCCGCTTGATGTCTCGGCAAGTCGAGCAAGCGAACAAACCACAGCACTCGCACTTCACCAACAACTTGGAACCGGAGCTGAGCAACGTGCTCTTCTTGGGAGTCCTGCCGCAGAGCTGGCACTCGTCGGCGCCAGGGTGGCGAGAGCGCACCAACACGGACGGACGACGTTCCTGGATCATGTGCGTCAACATCTTGGCCTCTGCGCAGTCTGTGAGCTGCACGAGCGCAAACAAAGTGACCTGCGCCAGTTTGTCAGCGATAGGCTTGATCACCATGCCGGAGACGTCTAGATTGCCAAGCATGAAGACTTCGACGATCTCGCGACTGCGCTGCCGGTACAAGTAGCGCACAGACTGCAACGCACGGATGGAGTTGTAGCTGGTCAAGTCGGGGAAGTGAGGCAAGTTCACGGAGTGCAGCATCACGTAGCCCAGAATCTCTCCTTTTCGCGTGGTGCACGTGCCGCTGTACTCCAAATACAGCGAGTCACGGTGTTTCACAAGCCCCGGTGCACCCGGAGACTTGCGGACGAAGTACTTGAAGCCGAGGTAGTGATATGGCCTCTCGGCCGTCGGCGGCTCGATCGTGTGCAGCACGGCGCAGTCGGCCACATCCTCGTGCATGAAATTTACCAGCAGCGACAGGTCGTCCTGCGTCTGGGAGATCGCAGCGCTCATGGCGTTGGCCACGCTGCCAGGACAGCACCCGGTCATCATCATGGTCGGCGATGCCAACGCTGCCACCGAGTCGCTGTTGGGCAGCATGGCATCTGGACCGAGCTCGGCCGCCAGTCCCGAGCTGGTAGCGCCCACCACCCGCTCCTTGTACAGCTTGAGGTCGTCTTGGGATCCGATATGTTTCCAGCGCACTATGTCCACGACACCCTGTGAGTCGTACGCGAAGGTTTCGAACGCTTGCACTGTATGCCGCAACATCCCAGTCATCATGCGCTTGGCCAGTCGGTGCTCTTCCGACGTCACTTTGACCTTGGGCAGCAGTAACCGCGACAACGGGAAGCTCGGAGCCATGGCTGCTCGCTTGGCCTCGCGCGATCAAAAGTGGTCGATGTCGGACTAGGCGCAAGAGCGTTCGTTCCCTCGAAGAGGCAGACGCCCGTACTGGTTGAACCGCAACGAGGTCTTGCGTCCTGCAGGAAAGCAGCAAGCTCTGGTGTCGTACGATGCCTTCGCCAAGAGAAAGAGTGGCGAAGACGGGCGGCGGTGCAGATGGATCCTAGAGACGCACGCTCGGATTCACTCGCTGTCTCTGTGGGCGCACCAGGGTCCACTGCTCTCGAGCTTTACCGACTTATCGTGGAAACGAGTGCAAGGCTTCCACCCTTAATCACATCAAGCGCGTCATTACTCGTGGGTGATCCGCATGCCCACGCCAAATGGCCCGTTCGCCTGGCAAAAAGTGAGGAACGACAGACCGACACCTCCGGCTCAAAAGAGGGATCCGGGGCTATCCAACGCAAGCTGGTTCCCAAGAAACGGGGCGCTTCCCACTGAAGACCATCCAATGGATTGTCCTGCTATAGTAAAGCCCACGATCTCTTTCGCGCACTGATCTCATTTCGATGGGGTGGCACGCCGACTTCAACTCTTTGTCATGTTAAGTTTAGCTACACTTTAGGCTCCTCTCTTCATTTGCTGGGATAGGTAGACGCCATTCTGCTGCGTTGTGTTATAAGGGAAACTATCAATTCGGGGCCGTTTGGTCAATTCAAGGCCGAGGTTATTTTGGCCAGTGAGTAGGCTGTATTTTGCTTTCCTGTCCACCAATTGTAGAAATGGCATTAAGTACGAAACCTATACAAATTTATACACTTTGAAGTTA
>LGSN01000757.1:0-18939 GCA_001314375.1 Phytophthora podocarpi | reverse complement strand
CCGTAGGCAGTTGGAAAAGCCCGATTGGCCGCCAAAAAGTGGCCAATCGGGTTTTTCAAAAAGAAAACGCACTTTCGCAAGTACCTGCTTAGAAAAAAAGCCCTTCGTAAGACTACCTATAGAATACCTATACAAGTGCAGATGGAAAGCGCCGATACATGTAATCGCTCGCTAACTAGGTCAGCGACGTGGTGGTACGTTAACGGAGCACTGTCTTTTATTCCTTCATTTGCTAGCACTACAAATCAAGTACTTGCTCAGCCTTCAGGGATAGCTTTGCCTGGCAACGGTTAGCCCTCGACTCGACGATTTAAATTTCAAAACCAAAGATTAAAGTCCTCCGAAGGACTTATAAATTACCTTTGAAAGTCCGACGAAGAGCCTGCAAAACGACAGAAAGGCTCTGTATTAAAAAATCCAGGGTTGTTGGGGGCGTGCGATCGAGGTGATAATCACTGCAAAACTGTATATACTATCACATTGAAAATATTGTTTTCACTGAAATCATATCAATATGAACCGCTAAACTTGATACCTTAGCAATATACATAAAACCAATTGAATGTTGCTTGAGTCTTGTACGCAAATCGAGAGTGAATGTCAATCTGGGTTATTCACGTTCGAAGAGCCCCAGCTTTGCTATTAAGCCTAGACAAAAGTTTTTTGGATGTTGCTTGAGTAGGTACCATGCAGATCGAGTTAAGCTTAATTCGCGACGACAAAACGACAAAACGACAAAACGGAGATTGGCATCATCACTCTCCGTTTTCTGGCCGGCTTTAGCTAAAATGGACTCCGAGATAAGAGCCTATTCGGAGGGGCATTTTGGTTGAAAAGGCAATAACTCTTGCAATTGGAATGTCAGTCCAATGGACGAAGGATGTATCACAGGCATTATTGTTCTTTGCATCTGTTTTGTCGTCCATTTTAGCCACCTAAAACAGACTTCAAGATTAGATAAGTAGGGGAGGATTGTGAGAACTGTGACTCAGTTTTATTTTTGCGCTCTATAAAAGTCTGAAATGCGAACAAATCGCTCTCAGTTGCACTTTAACTACTGCTACTCGGTCTTTCAAAGCTCTAATGACGATTATTACGAGTTTTGGAGCGCGATATCCATCTTACAAACCCGACTTTATAAAAGCGATCAAGTCGTAAAGAGGACTTATATTAAACTAAACTGAGTTTTTAACAGACTTATCATTCGGTTATACCAAAATATATGCGAGGCACAATAAAACTTGCCAATGGATCTATCAGACAAGTTGTTGAAATCAAGTGCTCGGCTAGTGACACGACCCAAGCCGAAACATGCCCCCAACGGTCCGCCTTCTACGTTGCAGTCACGCGCGTGAAAATGATGAAACACCTGTCTACTTGCGATACTTCAAACCTTCTCAATCAACAATTAGTTGAATAAAGGATTCAGCAAACTCGTTTCAATGATTGAGAGCCCCTCAAGCTAAAGATATGTATTATATCTCGGTCGATGTAGTTAGCCGGTTGTACAGCTCGATTTGCAATGCAAGTCCGGGTCTTGGTGGACTTTACTGCGCCCACACGATACACCCTTCGCGCAGTTGAAGAGATCAATCGCTCTGTGGAGAATTGCGAGAACTGCAGAACTATAGATCGTCGACGCGAAACAGAATGAAGAGTCGCAGACATGAGGGGTAGCGGCAGTCGTCGATCGTCGAACCTGATCACAAGTGCCAATGACAGACACAACGAATCCTAACAGTACAAGGAACGCAAAAATTCCTTTCAACACAAGTTTATTCTGCAAAATATATGTCGAAGTTGCTGTTCCATTAATGTTTTTGGACTGGTTGCGTACATCGAAAGCGTTGTTCCTCTCCTGAGTGTTGTATATCTATTACCAACTCTCTTCCGCCTGCCTAATGCTAAATATTATTCTCAATCACGCCAGTGCTTTCTAAGGCCACCGGCCTCTCGAAGGCTGCAGTTTAGCAGAAGCTTATCTTTTCCACTTTATCGAAGTTTATTACTTCTGAGTCAGAAGTTCTGATAGAACACTGCAACTGCCCTGTGATTCACATGTCCTCTCACAGGCTGTGAGAGGAGCATGGCGTATGCCTCAGTAGATAGCACTACCCTTGCGTCGCTTCACGTGGTAATGAAATGCAAGTTCAGTTTTGTGTTGCTCTACCAATTAACATTTGTGCTGAAAAATGAGACGGAACAGCTTCAAGGCAGATTTTCTGGGTGGATTATCGGTGTGCTGCAGCTCATCCTAGGTGGGTTTGTAATGATGTTTGTCAAAGCCTACTGATTCGCATTTGTTTTTAGGCTTCACCTTTACTTTTGAATTGATGATTTCGACATCAACACACCACTAATTTCCAATACAGTAATGCCAGGGAAATTGCTGCTGTCTTAGGTGGCAACTGACACAGTCTAAACGAGGCAGGGCCATCCCAACTGGTGGTCCATTTAGCTCCAAGGTAGAGCACGCGCTCTTCAGCATTACACGGAAGAGTTGATAACCAAACAACGTGTTCCTGACCACCGGAAACTGGAAATTGGACGACGAGCGTGTAGTAAACCTCACACTTGAAATGCATGCTGGGTCCTTCAAGTCGATTTCCTCCTTGACGATCGAGTTCTCGAGGCTTTGGTAACCGGACATCACGAGCGCTGACTACACGTACGAGATCATCACATGGCGCCAAACAACACGCCATTCCGGATCTTGGGTTGCACGCGTCCAATTGAGCAACACGCCAGAGCCTGTATTCCGAGTCAAAATTTGGGCCTCTCTCGTGCGTGGAACGACCACGTTCGACTAGCCATACGTTGCGTGGTCGGCTTGAGGGGGAAAAATCCCGGTCGACTGGCTGGCTGGCAGTCAGTCGTCGCCTCGGTGCACGTCACCTGCGGCGCACCCGTCAGCAAGACGCTCGGATAAATGAGCAGTCCTCGTCCACGAGTTGATTCGTCCGCTGCCTTGCTCAGTGGAATATCCATCTGGTCAACATGCGATCTTCAGAGAGCGGCGGTGCATGCGGCATGCACCATTGCAGGGATTGCAGCCATGCAACGTCGATGGTCGATCGTCAGGCCGGATTTTATTCTCTCGTTGCGCGATCGCGGTCCGCGATGATTGAAGCCGTCGCTCGCCACCACCAGTCGCCCGGCAGCTGCAGAGAAATGGTTGACTCAAGTACAACGCGTCGACTGCATTACATGTAGTTGCATCAATGGCAAGTGGCTCGATCGAGTCGAAGCAGCAGCTGGAGAACGTTTGCCCAGCGGGTTCTTGGTCCGCAGTGCCGCCACGCAGCAATTCGACGCGGTTTCAGTCCAGAAAGCAGCACCGCAAGTCCAGAAAGCAGCACCGCAAGAGGTCAAGCGTGTCTACTGCCGAGTACTTTAGTACAGGAGGTATGCGTACGGCCTTACGACTCGTAATACGAGGCCCCGAGGATATCAAGGCATGCCACGCTGCAACGTAATGGGCAGCGATCGGACGACGGTTTTTAGGGTCGGAACAGATGTGCGCCCCATACTTTAATCAAGTGAGGGTTTTGCATCAACGACACCCAGCTGACTTTACTCTCCATTTTCACTTTATAATCGCGGAAGAAACTGCCGCCGCTGCTCGACTCCCGAGACGTCCCCGCCTCGGACATTTATCAGGATCTGCGCGATCTCCTGCTTCGTATCGCGCGACTGACTACCACTCCGATACGTGTCGAATAACGCTCGGAACCGACAAGTAAAGACAGCAAGGAAACCCACCGCCTGTCCGAGACACCTTTTTACAGCAACATGGACCGCTTCCGACTGGACGGCGTGGACCAGGACGGCGTAGACACCGTGGAGCCCATGCGTCCGAGCTCCTTCGACATGACCTTCTCGCTGGGCAGCTACCCACGCGCGCAGGGACTGAGCCGAGACAGCGACCCGCACCACAGCAGCAACCAGGACGACAACGACGACGACGACAGCAACGACAATAATGGCGGCAAGAGGAGGCCGGGCAGGGGCGAGAAGGGCAGACTCCACGTGGACGAGCTCATGGACAGCTCGCGCTCACAGAATCTCGACGGTAGCGGCCTGGGGTCGTCCTCGGTCCTCAAGAAACACAACACAGCGCGCTCGCCCGCGTCCTCGTCGGTGCATAAGGATGTGGCTAACATCGCGTTGAGGCTGGAGGAGAAGGCACATGAGGCGATCGATGTCACCAGCTTATGCGGCAAAGTGTCGTGGAAACTGGCCAAACGCACACAGGACGTGCATATCTACAGACCAGCGACACTCCCGTCGGACGAGGACGCCTCGACGAAGCTCTACTTTCGTGTATCGTGCGAGGTTAAAGCGCACCTCGGGACGATTATGGAATATCTGACACCCAGCAACTCAAGGAGCTACTTCGACATCGAATCGCAGGTGTTCCCAGGACTGCTACATGCCGCAGTTATCAAACGTATGGAGCTGCCGGAACGCGCGCCGTCAGCCATGGCGAACTCTGGACAGACACTGCTGTTCCCGTCTGGCGCCTCGGCGACTACGACTGCAAGCGGTAGTCATGACGACACGTCCAGTGTGGACGAGGACTCGGGTGAATCGTTCCCGCATTTACAAGTCAAGTGGCATGCGAGTCGCTTTGCCGGACGGTTCGTGAAGCCAGTGGACTTCTTCTTTGTAGAGTACGCGAATATCGAAACTATGGCCGATGGAAGGAAACGTGGATACGGCTATATTCGGTCGGTGGAGTCTTTTAAAGGAGACGAGCTGGCTATTCGACTTGCAGGTGAAGACGTGGCTATCCCTCCCAGTGTGGCAAAGTGCAAGCGCGCTGTGATCAACAAAGGTGTTTATCTGGTCTCGCCCACGGGTGATGCCTCAGGCACATACGAAGTGACCTGCATGATGGTGATCGACTTTCAAAAGCAGTTCGCAAGCTCTGTGGGGGCCAAAATCATCCACAACTTCACGGAGCGGCTAATTGGTATCCGCGAGCTACTCTTCAACACGCTCTTCCGCCCCATTGCGGTGCTGCCGAAAAATCAGTGGAAACCAGCACGCAGCAACAAATGTGCGATTTGTATTTGCTCCTTCTCCATTGTGAAATCCAAGCACCACTGCCGAGCCTGCGGCGAAGCTGTTTGCGGTCAGTGCAGCCGAAAATGGACTTTGCAGCCTGGAGCCCAAGCTGAGACCCAGGCGCGACTTTGCACGAGCTGTTCGTTGCAGGCAAGAAGTTACCTCATGCCAAACGGAGACCCCAGTCGTTCACCAGCTGGTGCTTCCTCGCGTTTTTCGTCGGTGATTAACGATTTTACGGCAAGTCAGCTCGCTGGAAGTCGCTCTGCTCACGTGCCTCGCATGGCTAATGTCTACAAGTGTGACGTACAAGTTGCAAGCACTGTGTCGAGCGACCCTGACACTTTTGCAGCCGCCACATCAGCGTTTGCAAAACTCGTGAGTACTTTGGGTGATCAGAACCCCCATTTCATGTTGGTGTCGTATTCACACCACCACAATGGTGCCGCGGTATATGAAGCGCTTGCACGGGCCGCTCCAGATACTCTTTTCATGGGCGGCACGTCCAGCGGTGGCGTGTATGTTGGCGCTTCCTCGCCGGCGTTGGGATTGGGGAAGGGTAACAACAGCAGTAGCAGCTCGCGGCACCGACAGCACAGCAACAAGGGAGCTCCTGGATCTACTGTGGGCCTGTGGGGTATTTACGACCCGGAAGGGTCCTATGCAATCTTGAATGCCGATTTGGACCGCGAGAGCCCACGTGACGCTGCGCGGAGATGCCTTCTGGATGGCATGGGAATGCTAGCAATGGAGCCTGAGGAGAGCCCAGACTTCGTGTGGACTGTGATGGGAGGTGGGGATGACACCTATGATGTTGACGACCAACGGGATGGAGAGGAAGAGCAAGTAACGCGCGCTGTGAATGAGATCGTGGACTGCTCCTACTCAGTTGTCGGCGGTAGCTCATCCCGACATGCCGCTAGTAGCCGCGGATACGCTACGCAGTTGTGCTCGGAAGGAGGCAACGTAGGCTGCGTGACGAAGCACGGCGCGTGTTTTGCGATTTGCTGCCCCAGCGTGGAGGTTGCGCACGCGTTATTCACTTGCTACGATGCAACAGATAAGAGCTTCGTCGTGACGAAGGCGAGTGGCCGTGACTTGTTTGCGCTAGACCACAAACCTGCACTGGAAGCTATTAACGAGGCAACGCACGGCATGTTGACGGAGATGACTCAGCGACCAGACAAATTCAACCTAGAGTCGAATTTGCTACCAGCTTACTACCCTGTTGCACGCGAGCGACGTGGTGCAGTACCCCGTGGTCTCAAGCGGAACAGTTCACGCTACCAGCTTCTACAACCAGAGACGTCTGCGCGGGATCTTTCGCTGCACTTGGGCGCCGAGGTGCGTCTTGGCGAGCGACTGCATATGATGGCTCTGTCGCCAAGGGGCGTGGCTTCTAAAGCGCGTCGTGGATTACGTGATGCTGTTCGGATATCAATCCCGACCCTAGATCTTCAGGATGTCATCGGTTGCTTCCTGAGTGTTGGCATGAGCTACGACCGCATAATGCAGGGTGATCTGAATGCGGTGGCAGACGCAACGGGAAGTGCCTTCCCACAAGGTGCTTCGCTGTTGTCAGTTTCCCACGGACAGCAGGGCGTCATGACCGGAGCCAACGAGGCTGTTCACGCTAACAGCATGCTGACGGCTTTGATCGTCACCAACCGTAAGAAGTCACAGAAGCTCAACCCGCTCCGGCCTCTCAATGTTCGAAGGACAACTACCTCCTAAATTGCCGTACTGCGGTGCCAGACCTACCAGCTACAATATCCGTTAACCAATTTATAAACCTAGTAGAATGTTGTACTTGAAATCGATTCTTGATCGCAAGTTGAAGGTAAGAAACCAGTGCAGGGCATTTTCACGGCTGAAGCAACAAGCTTCAACTTACGACAAAGTACCAAACGTATCGGCGTGCCATTTTGCCATTTACTAGGTCAGAACATGACTGGTACCAGCACACCAGCACTCTACAGATCGGCAACGTCGCCTTCGTAGCGCGCAACAGAGCGGTCCGAGAAGCGCGGCTCTGCGCGCACAATGAAGGCACCACGGTGGTCCGGGTTGGTGATGAACACACATCCGGAAACGCCCATGGCAGCGGCAGCCTCACGCATGGCGTTGGCCACCTTGTTCTCCTGACGCTCAGCCAGCTGCTGCGTGAAAATGTCACCAGCGCGGCCGCTGGTGATGGCCAGGACCGTGGGTCCGGCGCCACTCAGGAAGCAGCCGTGCGCGCCAGCTCCCAGTGCAGCCTTCATGAGCGGCTCCAGGTGCGGGTACTGCGCGGCACCACGCTGCGGCTGGTGCAGCATGTCCTGCGTGGCGAAACGCAGCTCGTCAAGGTTGCCCGAGCGGAAGGCGTTCACAAAGATGGCGGCACGGCCAATGTTGAACACGGCGTCCTTACGGGGCACGTTGGGCGGCAGGATAGCGCGCGCCACGCTCGTGGGGCCCGTCGAGTCAGGGATGAACACGACGCACTGCAGACCGTCCGGGATCTGCACACGCGAGGAGTACCAGCGGTCGTCGGCGAAGATGCCGAGCTGCAGGCCGCCGTAGATGGCGGGCGCCACGTTGTCGGGGTGACCCTCAATCTCCGAGGCCTAAAGTAAACCAGAACAGAGATCAGTTAGCTGTTCAATTATATATCCACACGCCACGAGCAGATCCTTACCAGCTGCAGAAGCTCCTCCCGGCCGTGCACCGGCAAGCGCATGCCGGCGAGGGCGAGTCCGGCAATGATTCCGCCCACAATACCAGCCGAGCTGCTGCCCAGTCCGCGGGCAAAGGGGATGCGGTTCTTGCAGTGCACCTTGATGTGGCGCGGCAGTTCCTCGCCCGCGGCCTTGAAGGCGGCCTTGATGCCTACGACCACGAGGTTGCTGTCGTCCGTGGGCAGCTCCTTGGCGCCCTCACCCTCGGTCGTGAGCGTCACGCGACGCACGTTGGGTGCGTCGCCCTCGAGCGGCGCCACGACCTCAGCCGAGATCTCCGTCCAGATGTCCAGCGCCATACCGATGGTGTCGAAGCCCGGACCCATGTTGGCCGTCGTGGCCGGCACGCGCACCACCACCGTCGTGAGCTTGCGGCGCTCCAAGTCCGTGGGCAGCGCCGTCGCCTCGGCCTCTGCCACCGCCTTGTCGCGACGCTGGGACGCCGCGCGTTTCGCACTCTTGCTACGAGATCCCACGTAGTAGGCCAGTGCAGCACCGGCCGCCGTCACTGCCACCTGTGTGGCCACGCGCTGCGTCGTCGCGTCCGAGTTACCGCCTACCATGATCGAAAGTGTTGCAGCGTTGGGTGCTTGGAGCGTCTTGAATTGATGACCACCGCATGAACTTGCTGGCATTGCTCAAACATGGGTACATAAATGGTTCCTTTTGCCAAATCGAATATCAGTTAAGTGTTGGTAAATCCGAAACGTAATAACTGAGTACCGTACACAAAATAAATGCTTCTCCTAAATTTGCTTATGCAGATGTCAATTAATAATAACTTATGACATTGTATGAGTACACTTTCGATAAAGCAGTAATTTGCGTCTGTTATATATGATATTATGTAGAAATAGGTAAACGGAAAAGATACCTACCAATCAAGATAACTGTACATCTCCTGCAACAGAGCGTCGCCAGTAAATAATAGGGAAAAAGTGAGCGACAGGAAGTGGCTTGGAGGTGCGTTCCCATCGAGGGGAGGAGACCAGTTGCGATCTATCTGCCTACGTGATGGGCTGGGGAGGTGTCTAGGTGACCCCTTTACCGACCGTTGTAGTCCGCTTGCTGCTCCTTCGCCTCCTACGTCAAGGATCGCAGTCTCTCTGACTGTAATATCTCTTGTCTGTCCGTGTAGCTACATAATTAGAAAGTGAAGCCAATGGACAGCAGCGACGACGACCTGATCCCCATCTCGATGCTGCGCAAGAAGAGCAAGCCGCCGAAGCCCAACGGCGTGTCGCCCTCGGCCCGACGCAAAGTCGAGCGCGTGGTGAAGCAGGAGACGCCGCGCATGATCGACGAGGACTCGGACTCGGACTCGGACAGTATGCCGCTGGTACAGCTCAAGAAGAAGGCTGCAGTCAGCAAGAAGGCGGTCAATAGCAATAGAGCAAGAAAAGACAAGAAGAAGGTGGCAGTGAAGAAGGAGACGGGCGTCAAGCGGAAGGCTTCGTCCTCTTCTGTCTCCATTAAGAGCAGGAAGACCAAGGCCAACTCCTCAGCATCCAACGGGAAAGCCAAGGTGAAGAGAGAGAAGGGGGCGAACGTTCGCAAACTCAAGGTGCACTCCAAGAGCGAGCGGCTGGACATGGCCATCAAAGCCTTCCGCTGGTGGAACGCAGAGGAGCTGCCCGAGGGCATTCAGTGGCGCACCTTAGAGCACAATGGCGTCATGTTCCCGCCCCCGTACAAGCCCCACCATGTTCCACTGGTGTACAATGGAAAGGAGATCGAGCTGACTCCCAGCCAGGAAGAAGTCGCCAGCTTTTATGCTGCTATCCCCAAGGACGGTCCGCAACTGGGCAACCCGAAGACGGCCAAGATCTTCAACAAGAACTTCTTTACGGACTTCAAGAAGGTACTGGGCAAACAGCATGAAGTCAAGACCTTCGACGGGTGCGACTTTTCTCGCATTGCTACCCACCTGGAGAAGCAACGAGAGGAAAAGAAAAACATGACGAAAGAGGAAAAACTGCCGGACAAGGAAAAGCGCGAGATCGAGCTGTTTACCAATGGCTTCGCTTTTGTGGATGGCCATTTAGAGAAGGTGGGCAACTTCCGCATCGAGCCACCAGGTCTATTCCGCGGTCGTGGCGAGCATCCGAAGACTGGCACACTGAAGGAGCGTGTGATGCCAGAGGACGTGACGGTCAATGTGGGCATCTCAGATCGTGTGCCTATCTGCAACGTGCCGGGTCACGCATGGAAACAAGTGATTCACCGTGATACGGTTTCGTGGCTAGCCTACTGGAACGAGAACGTCATGGGTGGCATCAAGTATGTGTTTTTTGCAGCCAGCTCGAGCTTCAAGGGCAAGTCGGACTTGGCCAAGTACGAAAAGGCTCGGCGACTGAAGAAGTGTATTGACAAAATTCGCCGGGACTATACGAAGGGATTACGCGCCAAGGACATGTTCACCAAGCAGCGTTCAACTGCTATGTGGGTCATTGATGTTCTCGCGCTGCGTGTGGGAAACGAGAAGGGTGAGGACGAGGCTGACACAGTGGGTTGCTGCAGTCTGCGTGTGGAGCACATGTCCTTTAACGACGAGAACTGTGCCGTCACGCTGTCATTCCTCGGTAAAGACTCGATGCCCTACAACAACACTGTCGAACTAGCGCAATATGGTGATGTCGGCAAGCAAGTGTATCAGAACCTACAGAAGTTCTGCGCCAAGAAAGGTAAGAATGAGGAAGTTTTCCACGAGCTTTCGGTCACGGAACTGAACAAGCACTTGAGCTCGTTAATGCCTGGGCTCAGCGCGAAGGTGTTCCGTACGTTCAACGCGTCGTTCACGCTGGAGAAGGAGCTGCCTGGGCCGTCAGGACAGGAGCTGGATCCGCAGGGCAAGATGGAGGTCGCGCCGAAGGTTGTGCTGTACAACGATGCCAACCGGAAGGTCGCCATTCTGTGTAATCACCAGCGTACAGCGCCGAAGTCTTTTGACACTACGCTGGACAAGATGAATGCACAGCTCGATCAGCTAAAGGATCAATTGAAGGATCTGAAGCAAATGCAGACACTGGTTTCGAAGGGCAAGTCTAGCAGCATTAAGTTGAAGAAGGAGAAGGCTGCATCCGACATTAAGGAGAAAGATGCTCTGGCAAAGAAGGCCCAGGCTCATCTTTTCCAGCGGACACCTTCGGCTGACCAAGTTGCTAAGAAGATTGAAAACTGGAAGAAGAAGATCAAGGCGTTGTCTCTGCGTCTTCAGGACAAAACGGACAACAAGGAGGTGGCACTTGGCACGTCCAAGCTTAACTACATGGACCCGCGCATCACCGTCGCATGGTGCAAAAGGGTAAATCCTTTTGTGGTTGAATGCGTACTGCCCATAATCAATTGGATGTGGCTAATATTTTTGCTTTTATTCTTTGTGGGGTACAAACAGAACGAAGTCCCGATTTCAGCAGTGTTCTCCAAGACGCTGCGGGAGAAGTTTGTGTGGGCTATGGACGTGGACCCCGACTGGAAGTTTTGACCTTACGAACGAGGCTCAAAAGGTAAGGGGTCGAAGTACAGCTTGAATCAACCTTAAAGAAGAATGTTCTGCAGTCATTCCACGCCAAACTCAATTTTATTTGCAAGCATGTCCACTCGCGCTTCATATCCTTCTTAGCAATTGATATCTCGCGAAGCTCCCTTGTGGTGGTTCGTGTTATCGACGCATACATTTGCGAAACTGTCCACTTCGCAGTGATACTATTTAGGGCTGTTTTCGGCTTCTTCATCCTTGTGCTTCTGTTCCCACTCCTCGCAGCACTTTTTGAGTTTCTCCATTAGCGCTGTGTGCCCTCGACGCTCAGCAAAGTTCCAAGCCTTGTTGCCTGAATGGTCTTCAAGGCACGGGTTTGCACCCAAGCTCAGCAGTTTGCTGGCAGCATCATCGCGACCGTGGTGTGCAGCTGCCATTAAGGCCGACGAGTGGTCAGACTCGATTCGCTGGAAATTCACGTCCATGCCGTTCTGGATTAGACTGAACACAGAGTGGAAATCTTCTTGGCGGAAGGCATGATAGATAGCCGCATCCATCACAGAGCCGAGCACCTGTACATTGCGATCCTTCACTGAGAGCGATTTAGCACCAATACCATTTCCTGTCGCCGTCGTGTCGTTGTCGTTTCCACTGGACGATGGTGCTGCTGGGGTAACGCTGATCGGCTCGCACTTGTTCTTGTCCTTCTGTCCGCACTTGGCACAGAACTCGCAGTGTGTGCATCGCTTTGAAACCATGCGCTTGCATTTCCGGCACGGCGAACGCTCTCCATACTGCATGTCGTGCCCATTTGCTCGGATTTTGTGTTCCAGAGAAACATTCAACGCCGCTTGGTTCACATTAGTGATCACACCCTCATCGGCAAGCATCATTTCTTCGTCATCATCTTCCACATATTCGTCGAGATCATCCTGGTCCTGGCTGGGGCCCCCATCTTTCTGCAGAAAAGACTTCGGTTGGTATTGTAGCACGGAGGCAGGCGCAATCCGATGGCTGGTCGTGTTTGTACTGGAAGAATTTGTCGTAGTTGTGGCCCCAGCAGAAGATCCCGAGCTACTGGGCTTCCGCGACGTTGAAGCGCTATTCGACGGCGTCGTAGTAGTCGTGGACGAAGACATGAAAGAGTGTTGTGCCGAGTTTTCCCCAGGGGACTTGCCGTTCCGAAAGCTGTTTCCAATGGCGTAGCTGTTGGCGGCCCGTCGCGATTCACTACGTCCATCCTTGACGGTAGAGGGCACACCACAGGAACTTTCAAAGTGACGGCGGTAAATATTCAGACGACTCCATTCGGCCGCGTACTCTGCGCAATCAAGAAAACAGCCAGGCCTCTGGTCAACTATCGCGGCAGTTGAAGGAAGTTCTGAAATATCACATTGTAGGTGAATTTACCTGGTCCAGCATTGTCCAGCAGCTCGATAACCTTTGCAAACGTGCCTGTAAGGTACGAGTTCTGCTTCCTGTGAGCGTCCGTCTGCACATTCACATCAAGAATCTGCAACAACAGCAACAGCAACGACAATGTGTCAGTTGCCATCGACGCAGTTCTCCCACCGGTTCAACACAGCATCGGCTTCACTGTATTTCCTAGCCGTTAGTGGCCCCTCACCCGTAGCAGTGCGCGCACTTGGGAGAACATCTCGATACGTTTCTTCTCCTTGGACAGCCCTGACTCGCGTCGAGTAGCGCCGTCCACCAGCCACGCATTCAGTACCTTCAGCCCGCCCTCAGCGTAGAACCTGCCCACCGCAACAAGAACCACAGTGAGTCTTCGTCCTCACCTACATTATCATTTACTGCTTAAATCCGCAAAGAGCCTCTCACATTTGGGCGTCGGCGTCGCTGAGCTGCGTGATGAGCAGCGCCAGGATCGCGCGGTGCGACAGCGTGTGGATGGACGGCATGAGCTTGCACAGCACCTGCGTGCGCTCGGAGCCCACGACCTCGCCCTCCTCGTTCATGATGAAGCCCAGCACACTCACCACGCTCATGGCGGAGGCGTCCTCCCAGATACGTGCGCGCATGGTCGATAGATAGTCAATCGCTTGGCGCGCTAAATTCCAAATGTTAAACTCAATTCCAAATGCTAAATTATAGATCAATCAGAGTCGCAGCTTTTTGCTAATAGAAAAAAGTGATTTGCAAAAGATGGACACGTCGGCGCTGCGGGAGTTCGCCTTCAAGAAGCTGCAGGAGGCCAGAGAGCGGGGCACGGAGCTGGCGGCTGTGACGGCTGCACGCGCGGCCTCGTCCATCTCCAGCTCTGTGCCGGTGTCGTCGTCTTTCGTCTTTCGCTCGCAGAGCTCGACGGCCCAACAGGATCAGACGCAGCCGGTTCCGCTGGAGCAGAAGCTGGAGGCGTTGAGTGAGTTGGCTGTATAGGAGAGTGATAGTTGGGTCCATCTGGGGCTAATGGGTGCTGTTGTGTCTTTTGGCAGAGACGTCTAATGACTCGCTGCGTGCGGCACTGGCGGGCAGCTCGTCCGGATCGCTGGACGAGAGCATCTACAAGCTGGACCTCATCAACGAGTCGCTGGCATTTACTATTGAGAACATCCAGGAGGGCTCCCACGTGATGAAGCTGCTGAACCGCCAGCTGAAGGACAGTGCTGCCATGCAGAACCCTGTCCACAAGACATTTTACCTGCGTACAAAGCAGAGTGCTCAGTAACACAATAAGTTAGTGTTGTTTTTGTTCAGTGTTTTAACGCTGTAGTTTCAAACTCGACCAGGCGAGAGGTGGCTCCAGCGTTGAATTCCCACCAATACTCGTGCAAATTTGAAAGTAAGTACATTAACAAACCCTAAAGTTTAGGTAGCATTTGGAACACATTCTACTTACAATTGGGAGCTCTGGGGACTTCCATCCAATCCGTAGTTGCTCCTAGATCATTGTGAAGAAAAAAATATGTCGACCCGAGAGTGGAGACACATTTTTCAAATCTGCCATAACTTTTGTTCCTCCGAAGTAGTTTTATCAAGTGATGGATCGTGTAAGTACATGTATGTAGTCCAGACGCTCGGCTTTGCAATGGTGTGCGTAACTCCAACTTGAGGTTAAATAGTTAACGTCATTTGGTATATTTTTTAAAGGAAAGTATACGTTTTTAAATTGTATACTTCAAGTATAGAAGTAGATAAATGGAATTTGTCGTTCAGAATGAACTTCCAAAAAAATGGCCCTATCAGTCCAAGTGATATTCTGCCGCGCATTGACACTAGGTCGTCTCCGACTTACCCTGGGAATACGTTTTTTTATTGTGCTTTGCTGTTGTTTTGGCAGACTCGGTCAAGTGCCTCCGTTCAACGCACCTTGACAGCGTGTCAGCCTTGAACAGTACATGTATAAAGGTAGAAGTTTTGTAAAGAGGCACATTACACATTCTGTCAGTTGGCGCGGTTTATTGCTCGTTTGCATTGCTGCTCAAGCTGATTCTTGGCTATCGAACTGCTTGATGTACCTACTTAGGTACTCGCTCCGCTTACACTCACGTTTTGGTTCTTGCTTCATCTTTCGCAGGTCAACTGGGAAAGGGTCCCTTTGACGACATCATGAAGAACATCCACACGCTAGCCCAGCTCCGCCACATTGGCATCCTCTGGCCTGTCTAGCCGGTTCGTTCGCTGCTACGATCGCTGCGGCAGTGGTGTGGAGCAAACTGTGAAATATCGCCGGTTTCACATGCATGCTGCTGTCGATCCTGCGCCAAGTTAGTGCAGTATGTGGTGTCTTAAGAGAGACACCTGATACAGCCGAATTTGACAGGGCTTGTGTTTGTATAGGACATCTCAGTATATTTGTCTCTGTTTTCGAATACTTTATAACATTTGATATCGCAGGCGATTAGGTATTAGGTGATTCTCTAAGACGCCACGTACCATACCGTACTGCTCAAGGTGTTGCTTTCCAGGTGAATATGACGCGAATGTTGACCCAGATTACGCGTTACGGACTACGCATTACCGTGCCAATAATTCTGTTAGGGCTGTCCGTGCCTCTTTAGTATCCTCAGTATAGCAGTTTCGTTAACCTAGTATAAGACAGAAGTGAATGGAAGGAGAGAAGAGCTGGCTGAAAATTTCGAGAGCTCGCTCTTATTCACGGGTCTGTCATGACCATGGATGCAATGGATCTCTACGCTTGCGATCAAATGATGATATGGCAAGTAGAGTGGTGAAAGTCCACCTGGCAGTCACCCAGTGGTTGAGGCGCCACATTGAAGCTCTAGTATCTGAAGATGAGATCAGCCGTTCGTACGGCTCTGTTGACTCCGCGGAAGTTCTTTTCACCTAGGTAAAAAACCATATTTCCTTCTCGCCTTCTTCTTGAAATGGAATACAGCGTAGGTTGGATCAGTTACCATGGCGGGCACTAGCACGAGAGCTTAGATCTCAAAGCGTTCATTAAACAGCTAATCTTGAGTATTCTACGAGGTTCTACCCGTTGAGACTCTGGTATTCGGTCATGTTCATTCCACTGCGTGATGTGCAAATCAGATGATGTGGGCGAAGAGGCACAACGGTTGAACGGAATAGTCACTTCGGTTGTAACTGCGTGGATATAGTAATTGCAAGTGTGTTAGTGCATTGGAGAAGGAACTGCATGTGGTAGTTAGTTGAGGTTACACTGCAGAAAGGAGATCAGAGTGAAGGTTGTGAATTTAAGGCCGTGGACATGGAGAGAACGAAATACCAAAACAGATTGGAGACACGACGTCACCCTGAAATTCAAAGTCGTTAACTCTCTGCTACTTGAAGTAGCCTGCAGTGTCCACTAGGTCCAAGAGGGATTTTTCGTCTTGGTGACGTTCCCCTCAGTGCAACACAACACCACTACCAAATGAAATAAAGACCTCACTTTGTATTTTGCTAAATCGAACTCAAGTCGTCGTCTTTATTCAGGAATCAACACTTTCTGAAGTCTGGTGCTACGCAGGTATATTCACTGTTGCTACCCAGGAATACTGACTCCTATATTCCAATCGCTCTAATCGGTGCCTTCAACTGCTTCGTGCAAACTGCACGACGAATTCCACTATTTTTTGTTAATTTGGAGGTTTCACTTACCGTAATCCCCCTGTTAGAAGCGTCACGCCACATGCAAACGGGGTAGGGTTTATAAATTGTCGTACTTAACACAGCAAACGAGGACATGCCAACAAACCGCTGGTAAGTGCTCATTCAAGGCTGACCTGTGTCCATACCTAACCAATACGCATTATCATGCATGTTCACAGCAGCAGCGATGACTTTAGGTGACACAGGTACCTCGACTGCTATATGACGATTATAGTTATGACGCACATACCACGGGTATCGGTACTGTACTTGTCATGTGATTGGTTAAAACTAAAGTGACCCTTATGACAAAGCGACGCTTCTAACAGGGGGGTTACGGTATCATTTTTATACTTGCCATTTTTGCATTCTGGGAGTTTGCCGTTCAAGGTGCACGACAAATTGCAAATGAACCGCATGATTTGAACGAATAATTCCTGAGAACTACTCATTTATGGATTTGGTGCTACGGGATACCCTCCCGTTGCTTCGGAGTAGCCTGACGGGGCTGAAGGGTGCTGCTCTTTGTTTTCAAAACGATCAACACGTGTTAACTGGTGATGCCTGAAGCATATACAGACAATCCCCTCGGTAGTCATAGCGCCGGGAACACACTTTTTATTCCTGTCTAAGGGGATTCCTATCGTGGGGTGTACCCATTACGTGGAACCGAAAAGTGTACCATATATTTGGCACACTAGATGCATCCATTCGTGCTGTTGGGGATCGCTACTCCCAATCGGCTGTATGCTAGCATCAAGCACACTGGACTTTTTGGACTACTACACTTGCGAATACGAAGGTCCTGGAGAGGATGACACTATAACAGCTGAAATTGCCACACTGATGTCGCGCGTGCACACAAAGGATCCGATGTCGGTAGATGAGCTCCTCACTCCTCCGGAAGAGAACATCATTGTGGACGAGCCCATGACGACGACAACTGCGGAGTCAGTGAGTTTGCAACGTGATGAGATTGGTGTTGATAATCCGGACGAGCAAGACTCAAAAGACATTTAGTTTGCTCCTGAAGAGATCAAGGAGCATCTCAAGTGGATCGGTAAAGCTACATGTACAGTGCGGATGCTAGAGGAGTGTTGGGCCGGCCAGAGGGCGGACTACGAGTGATGCAACGCACGCTTCGGGACGAATTAGGCAGGAAGAAAGAACGCAAGCACCAGATGCATTTGCTAGAGGCCCTGCACAGTTGTGGCTTTCCCATAGTTAATCACCTCATAATAGGAATATCCGCTATTCCTTATAACAATTGAGGGGTGAGAGGGAATTTTTACCTGGACTTGTATATACTGCTGGTCGTCGGGAATCGCTTTCATATTCCTGTTGAGAGGGTATGACAATTCTTGAGATTACTCCCTAGGGGGTTGTCTGTACACTCATCTCGCGAAGTCTATAAAAGTCGGTTTTTCAACAGTGCACAGATCGAATTGCAACTTGCAAGAGCTGTTTAGCGATACTAGAAATGCATACTGTCCTATTTCAGCTTGTCAGTGCTTGTCGTTCGTCCACGACGAGCACGATCTGCGCTGTCACTTTCCTGCCCATACTTCGGCGGGTTTGGAGCGACGGGTCATTTATGACAGGATTTACTTAGCAGCGTATCTTATTAATACCGTCAGCTATAAATAGATTTGTGGGAGCAAAAAACAAGTGTCCGCTCCGCGATTGGCATACGTAAAATAGATTATTATAAGTTGCACTGAATGAAATTGATCGGTGATTTATAATCAGCAGTCGACTCGAGTGACCATTTTTGCGCGTTTATGCTCGCGAAGGAACACCATCGAAGATGAAGGGCTTTCGAACGATGCTGGTATAACTGGAGAGGCTTGCGTTTTGACGGAGGTGATTTTGTGACTTCTCGAGATTTCGTCCTTTTGAGTATGTTTTTACAGGCATTATCAGTTAACAATCATTTCGTTTTGAACGGGGGGGGGTCTCGCTTCCCTCTTAGGTACGAGAAAATGATGATGCAGTTTCAAGTGCCCCTAGCAAAAAAGCTAAAAAAACCTTAAACGATCATTTTGTTTTGAATAGACTCAATTTGCTGCTGCTTCCAAACAATTTGAATCCTGGTATTCAACCCCCTGACGTGTGAAACCACATGCCACTCAGACGACCAGAGTTGTAGTGACCACAACCGCCACTCGTGACTGACATTCTCCGTATACGTTCGCGCTAAAACAAGTTCATATTGGCCCCTGGCACCATCATGTTCTCCCACTTGATCTGGAATGGAGCGACGACTCTGATGAAGAAGTGTAAGTTATTATCATCCGCTGGATGATAATAATATCAAACGAATGATATTATGCGCTTTCTTCACCTTAAGTGGACAGGTATGTGGTGAAGTGGACGCAGAAATTTCCTGGTCGATCTAGTTCCATCAATCAAGATCGACCAAGGTACGAAGTTATACAAGCGGGACACCCACAAGTATGACGACCCCAAGATTGATGGCTACATTCTCAGCACTTCTGATGAGGATCAGAAGAATCAGATATTATCGATCTTGACAGGGATTACGCCAATATGAAGAACGCAGCCTCGATCCAAGTCCCACTGATGGCGCAAACG